>JAGDQP010010723.1:0-54975 GCA_022664845.1 Lepisma saccharinum
ATTTTACAAGCCCGAAGTAATAAAAGGGCAAGGCACACCTTTTGAAAGCAGCTAACTCCAGTATAATTGAAATCTGATATGAACAATATTTATTTACACTAAGGTTGAACTTTAAAAGAACAGTAAACTATATTAATAACTGTGCCGGCTGGCTGAATATCATTCAAATGAACTGAGGGTGGATGCCTAACTGACTGAATTTACAGTTATATGCTTCAAACATGAAGTTAAGTCACTCCTAGGATAATTCCAGACACCTTTCCTACTTGGCGGTTACTTAGCTTCAACAACGTTGCTTGAAGTTCGTTATCTCTTAATAAATCTTCTGAGCCCGGGTTCCTAAAGATGCGACTACAGGCTCGCTACGATGACCTTACAGACTGGATTTTACTTTTACTGAAACTCTTAACTTGAGCTACCATGAGCAGAAAGAACTAGGAGAGAAATCTGTTTTCTTTAATGTCTACAAGTGTGTCCCTTCCTTCTATTTCTTTTTGTATCTTCTCCTTGCTACGGGGGTTACCGAGGTCCCTGCTGCCATGCGGTCGTGACGTCAGATGATCCGCATCTTAGTTGCATCTTCTTTAATGCGTTAGGCCAGGGCCAGCGTTGCCAGGTTCGGAATTGAAATTATCTGTAGATACTGCTAAAAATATCTGTAGAAATACAAAAATATCTGGAGAAATGTCTGCAAACTTTTTTTCTTGTTTTTTTTTTTTTTTTCTTACCTACTCTAACCACTGACCAGGAAATTGATAATTTCTGAAACCCAGTAAGTTTTAGGAGAGATAGAAACAAGAAAGTAGTTGTTTTGCTTCAGAGAATGGTCTAAAATAAAGAAGAAAAAAAACTTTGAGGCTATATTTCATCTTTTCAGAAAAAGAAAAAGATTCACAATTGATGTTTGACTGCTATTTATAGTTTGCATGACCTTATGTGGGCTTACATCTTTTTCTCCCTCTCCTGTTAGTCATTCTCTGCTCTTCCCAGATTTTCAGTTTCCAATAACTTTGTCATAACTCCCCGAAGGTAAGAAGCTCTCACTTTACAACCACACTGGAAAAGAAGACAAGAATGGTTGAAAGGATGGGTGGAAGAAAAGGAAAATGCACCTCATCCTCTCTCTCTAGGGGGCACGGGTATACAGACAAAAGCCTATTAAATTAGAAAAACAACAACAACAACAAAAAAAAAAAAAAACTGGTGGTTCCTGATCCTGATAAAGTTACATGTTTTCTTAGGGGGGCAGGGATGATTTTCAAGCTTAAATTCAGTTGTGGATAAATTATTGAAAAATCTGTAGATCATACAAAAAATCTGATTTTCCGTATTCCATTGAAAAATCTGTAGATCTACAGATAAATCTGTAGACCTGACAACCCTGGGCCAGGCTGCCAGCTATTATTCCAGAGGAGTCTCACTAGGTGCGTCACGAGACAGACGCTAATGGCGGCCTGGAGAGGACGTGGTCGTTTACACTGTAGCTTTGAAACTATACATATTTCGAAAATGTATCTGAGGAACTTTTGTATTGTTTTGATGTGAGGATCACTAGCACAAGTTTTTTCGTTGCCGGCAGGATGGCCGAGCGGTCTCCAGCAGTAGGTCATCGGCTCGAAGGTCCCGGGTTCGCGCCCCGGCAGGGGCAGGGGTGTCGATTTTAACAGCTAAAGGCGAATCGTGACGGTCCGAAGTTACTAGACTGGCCCATATAAAAATAAAATTTACCAAAAGTTCGTTGGTGTAATTTTAAAAGACGTTGTATTTGTTATCTAATTTCATATCGAGATCCTCTTTGAACCTCTCCCAAATCCGTGAAAATCCTCAGAAAAATTCGGGATTCATGCGTGAAAGAGCATGTCTAATACTGTAATTAGACTTCATTTTCTGGATTTTTGTAAATATTTTCATAGATTCTTCCAAACTCAAATTACTGCGACTTGCTTTGTCTTCCTTCAGACTTTCTCTCTTTCAAACTTTATCTTTGGCATTATTCACAGTTTCTATAAGTGAAGGTGTTCCTTTTGTAAGAGTCTGTACAACGGTTAGTCGTAGCGAAATACTAATTTAATCGAATAAAAATAGCAAGTAAATTATAAATGTATTAAATTCATTACATGCCTTTAGTGTGAGCTTGTGAAATTGTTCAATAAAGACATTTAGATAATTACTTCGAACACGAATTAGATTAATTCTTTAAAATCATGATAAACTTTGGTAAACTTGATTTTCATATGGGCCAGTCTAGTAACCTGGGCTTCGTCTTGTCACGATTCCCCTTTAGCTGTTAAAATCCACACCCATACCCCTGCCGGGACGCGAACCCGGGACCTTCGAGCCGATGGCCTACCACCGCAGACCGCTCGGCCTCCAATTTGTTTTGCACTCTCCATAATCCCACAAATATGCGCTTTCCGTAAGTGGACATAAAATATGAGTGTTCCAATTGATCCTAAATACTTCAATATCCGTCGATGAATTGTTATAAATATTCCCACATTGAGCGAATGTGTTGCATATTGTACATAAATCGCAGCAGGGTACTGTTACAGTATGTCTTGAATTTAAAAACAAAATCGCAGCAAACTGCTACCTCCATCATATTCTTAATAAAATAAGATCTCGTAATTAACACAAAAATTTAGCAGATTTTATAAATTGTTTTCGGTGAATCCTAATATTATTCTTCACAACGTTCCGGCGAACACCACGTTCGGGGGAGATCTGCCAGATTGTTACTGAGTCACGTGAATAAGCGGCTTTCTAAGAAGATATCACATTTTCATCATTAACAACAAAGATTTCCCATGAAGGCGATATTAAGAGTTTCATCCACTAATGCAGAAAATCATTCATCTGCATTTAGTCAGGTGAAAAATTCCTTAATAGAAACTTAATCGCAAATTAACTGATTTTAATGGTTCAATGCTGCTCCCCTTCTGATCGAGGTAGTTGTGTGGTCTGAGGCATTAGGCTAGCGTCTTCAAGGTTACGGGTTTGAATTCTACCTGGGGCATGGTTGTTTGTGAAATTTAACAAGCGTTGCCTTCGTATAATCGTGACGGGCCGAAATCAAAAGTTACTAACATTGCCCATAGAAAATAAAATTTACCAAAAGTTTATCTTCACCCTAATGATCTGAATGATCATATTAAATCTTACAACCGAAATTTCCAATTTGTGTAATTTTTATTTATAAATCATATCTAATGTAACGAGGACTTCTGTTATATTTCTTCTCTACGTAGAAAATAAATGCTTCAACCATAGATTTTAAATGTTTTTTTTATATTAAAAAATTTCTCCGTTCTACTCTCATTGGAACTATCAGTACAGGAATTACTACATTCTTCATTACTGTCTAGAAATCGTCTTTCTTTTTTCTTTGTCGCCGCTATTGATATCCTTCTCAAAGAATTTGTATTTTACTGGTTGTCCTAAAAGTTATTTACCACATTTACCTAAATGTGAAACTACAACGCAGAATCTACAATACGACCCTTGTATATTTGTGTATAATTTTACAATTATATCGGGACGGACGTTAGCTATAGTACTGTTAACACACAATTAATTTTATATTTTAACTAATAATTGTATGTTTCCAAAAATAACTTAATTCTTTTCTTCTGGAAATACTCTTCTTCCAAATCCATAAAGGTAGAGTCAAGTGGGGAATATATCCCCCCCGTACCTACGCCACTTATTCTAACTTAAAGTTAGTAGTCAATGTTTGCACACAACACAAAATGAAAGAATTAATCTGTTATTTATTAACAGATTTTCATGATTTAGCACTCAGATGAAAGAGGGCAATCTGCTCTTAATTTTCATGTGTCCAGTGGTACCTCTACGCATATAATACTCCAGCCATGAGGTCAGAATACATTGTGCCCTAAGTAACCCCCTTTTCCAGAGTTACTTTGGGCACATTTATTTGGGACTTAAATTCTTGTTTTTCCCACTCGGATTCAGAACTACCAATAACATCATTATAAAGCATATAAAAAAAGGTGTAAGAGAGAAAATATTTGACCTTATATACGTAAAATTGTTACAGTAAAAAATATTTTTAGTGCCCAAAGTAACCCCCGGTGGCGGTAGTGGATTAATTGCATTCAGACTTGCAAGCGAACTTTTAAATGAGTGTAGTAAAAATGTGCTTTCAAGATAGTGCACTGACCGGGAACATTCCCAACCGATCAGTCGATATATTTTTTATTGTCTTTATTAGAACGTACATATACCGGAAATAACATTAAAAGACCAACGATCTGGCATATTTGTATGTAATAATTTTTGGAAATTGTGAAATTGGTCATATTTACAGTGAGTAAAAAGTCGCAGTACAGCCTTGTAGTTCAAAAACCGTCAAAGAAATGAAGTATCGTAATACACAAATGTGGATTGGTGAGATAGTGCTACATTTTGGTGTATATCATCAACGTGGCTGCCATCTTGAAATCCGCTATATTTGGTGGAGGTAAAAAAATAAATGGCAAGTGGGTCGTGTGACATATCAAACAATACGGGAATATTTCCAGGAAGTCACTACAGGTGTCAGATTTGACCTACCTGTTACGGTGTTGGAGTTATTTGTACTGAAAGTTTGCTGCTGTATACTTAAGTCCTATAATATTAAAGAATTTAACCAACGTTTGCAAATTCAGGATTTTTCACTATTTCAAATTTCTCACCGCAATAATGTATAATTATGTAGTCGTTTTCCATCATTACGCATTTCTGTATTACCATACTTTATTTCCTTGTCGGTTTGTGAGAAACAAAGTTGTACTGCGGGATTCATCCACATATCAAGCGGCAAACTCTCAGTGAAGATAACTCCAACACCGTAAGAGGTAGGTCAAATCTGACACCTCTAATGACTTTCTGGAAACAATCCCGTATTGTTTGGTATGATACACAACCCACTTGCCATTTTTTTAACCTCCATCCAATATGGAGGCCACGTTGATGATATACACCAAAATGTAGCACTATCTCACCAATCCACATTTGTATATTACGATACTTCATGTCTTTGACGGTTTGTGAACTACAAGGCTGTACTGCGACTTTTTACTCACTGTAAATATGACCGATTTCACAATTTTCAAAAATTATTACATAAAAATAAGCCAGATCGTGGGTCTTTTAATGTTATTTCCGGTATATGTACTTTCGAATAAAGACAATAAAAAATATTTCGTGTTAATATCGACTGACTATTTGGGAATGTTCCCTCGTGAGTCACTAGAAAAGATTCATTCCTATTGGAAAGCAGACAGGAAGAAACAAAGTATAACTAACTGTATGACTTATGGATAATGGAACTCGCAAGTTCATCGTCGCAGTAACAAACGTTCGCTTTTGGATTCTATCCTGGGCAACATCAAGCCAGTTTTCATCACGAGCACCTACTTCTCGAAGATCTATATGAATTATTTATAAAGTGCATTAAAAAAATATATAAGGACTTTAGTTTGTTAAAAAAAACGTTTTTAAACAACATCAACACGCTAAATTTGTATTGAACTTCTGTTTCATTTCCAGTGTACATACAGTAATGTAATTTCTAGAGTTCTTTTTGTATTTTACTTTTATTTTCTGAATTTGCCAGTAAAAGCAATTTGACAGTTATTGTGTAGCGCAAGCCAAATGCGAATAAATAAGTTGTACATATATGAAGAAGGGAAATAGGGGAGGGGAAGAAAACTATAATTGAATTTCCCATGGTGAGGAATTTTCTGTGTCCAACATACCGAAGAAGCTTGTGTGATTACACTCCCTGAAAATTAAATCATTGTAGAAAAAGAATCTGAGCTTTGAGTTTGCTGAAAGTACTTGTATCTGCGCGACGAAAATGTGAGTTTTCCGATTTTCTTAGGTAAAATTGCGTTTCATTAGAGAAAATGGTACAATCTCTAAAATAAGCTTCTTTTGCCTCATGCAGATGATTGAACAGCAGTAATACTTTTTCAATAATTTTGTATAATTAACTGTTATTTTTCAATATTTACGGCAGGTTGCACAACAAATGAAAGCAGAAAATAGTAATGCTTCAATTGTGTTTGTGGATGATGGACGAGAGCAAGCTCTGAAAGATGTAGAGCGTCGCTTCTGGGAGAAGTTCTTACCCCTGAAGAAACGTGAAGTGAAGCCAGCTGAAGTTGCAGGAGATGATGAAGCCATTGAGGAAGATACAAGAAGCTCTTTACGACTTTATCATTGCAGTGATCAAGGGGGAACTCTGAAAGTGACTGAGGTGAAAACTGGGCCTCTATCACAATCTGATCTTAACTCTGATGACTCCTTTATTGTGGACAATGGAGCAGCTGGAATATGGGTGTGGGTGGGGAAACGAGCATCTAATAAAGAACGTGTAGAAGCCATGCGAAATGCACATGGATTTGTGAAAAAGAAGAACTACCCAACTCACACTCCGGTCACTCGAGTCATTGACGGAGGAGAACCTGTGGAATTTAAAATGTTGTTTCAGTCATGGAAAGATCCAAACCAAACTATTGGTTTAACGAGGCAGTTTTCAAGTAAGTTACTTTCCTTTATTCTTCTAGATATTAACATATAAATATAATATTGAAAGTATTTAAGTTTCCTTTGCTTTGGTTCAATTATCAATTTTCTCATTAAAAAGCAATTACAATTGCTCAAATCAGTGTTCGATTTGTGAAATTTCCAAAGGTTAGGAAGAGTTTCTTAAACACGCAGAATACCGTATTTTACGTACTTTATATCCCAGGTTGGGGGACATTTCGGAAAACAGAAACTAAGAACATTTTTCCCGAGAGAGGGGAAGATCCCAACCATTCCCCCTTACAACTTGAACTCTGGCTTAAATTGTATATTAATACTAGATATTAAATCTTTTAATTCTTGGTCAACATTTTTCTCGTTCATAAATATTTTTTTCTTGCCTGCTATTCTCATTTTAATCTCACATTTCATGTTCTTATTACTTAAATGATGGTAGTTCAGTTTGTATCCATTCAATATGGCTTTCTTACGTTTACCTTTATTTCATGTTCTTCATAGCCTATTCATTAGTTCTATCAACATTCATCAGAGCCCTATACGTGCCGGGCGCGTCCATTGTACCCGCTGTGCTCCAACAGATTTGTCGGTTCGGGTCGTAGCACGAACATTTCGGACCGGAATCCCGAATTTATGCAGATCCTGGTCTGAGCATAATGGTCTAATGGTCTGTGTGTATTTGAAGACCAATAGTGTACGTGGTGGTTATCTCATGAATTGTAGACAATCAATGTATATGCTGTCCGTGCAGTGTGTATATTGGCAACATAGTCTGCACTTTGTCTTTCCCTTGTCAAATGAAGGCCACGTGCAATACTCAGTTCATATAGATCCAAAATGGTGTAAATTTGTATAGCAGCCAATCATTCATACATACAGATTTGAGTTTTGTGTAATGAATTGGTAACACAAATACAAAACTAATTTCGATATATATGTACGTTACTCATTACATTAATGTGTGACTATAAGACCGAAATGTAGGGTGTCGCACAAAGTGTAATACCGTTTGTTTTGTAATTTTAAATTTGAATTTAAATACAAAGACACTCAAAAAAATTTGCACAATGGGCCATACATTTTAATAGTAGCACTAGGACCATGGAACTTTGTGCGCATGTACTTGTATCCTTCATGTACATACGCATGTTACTCAATGTATCCTACATCTGCTGTGGCTCATTTAGTCCACCGTTTTTTCCATGCCATAAGTGGACTTTGGTAAAAACCCTTACACTGACTATTACACCACTGTTTCACACACACAATGAGCTCTTGGTCTCTGGCAAACTGCCTACCACAAAGGTGGGCCTTCAGACGACCAAACAGAAAGAAATCGGACGGGGGCAGGCCCAGACTATAGGGGGTTGAGGGACCACTTCCCATCCCATACTTCTGATTTTCTGCTGTGTGTGATTCGCAGAATGGGGCCTCGCATTACCTTGGTGCAGTCTGATGACTTTGTTTTGGAGCTCCGGTCTCTCTGTCTTTAGAGCACGTTGTAGTTTTACCAGTGACAAGCAATACCGCTCATCATTAATTGTTGCGCCACGTTCCAAAAAATCGATGAAGATTACGCCACGGTGATCCCAGAAGAATATGGCCATTAATTTGTCCGCTGATCTGCTGAGTCTTTGTTTCTCTTACGTGGAGAACCGGAATGACGCCACTCCCTGGACTGTGTTTTACTCTCAGGAACCATATGAAATATCCTCAATGATTACACTATCAAAGCATTGTGGAGAGTCACCACTGAACGTGTTCTGGAACGAGACAAATTTCCTTCTCCATTGCTTTCTGTTCCCTTGTTATCAAAGTGCATTTACGGTATAGAAAGAAAGGTGGTCTAAATGTGTCACAGCGGATGTAGGATACATTGAATAACATGCGTATGTACATGAAGGACGCAAGTACATGCACACAATATGTCATAGTCCTAGTGCTACTATTAAAAAAGTTATGGCCCATTGTGCAAAACTTTTTGAGGGCAATTGGAATATTTTCTGGCCTTTCTGCATCTCTGGCTCTGGCCTCGTTTGTTTTGTGTATAAAACATTTTTTTAACCAAACTCGTACGGAAATGATATAATACTCATCATCAAAGTCTGGAAAATTGTCTGTGATAGGTAAAATGTTCCGTAAGAACGCTGTTTTCCCTTACATCCTCTTGGATACAAGTCTTTGCGTCAAACCCGTAACCAGAGAGATGCAGGACTCGAATCCTCTATAACACGATCGTGAGCTTCATCGAAAGTTGGACCTCCACTGACAAAAAAAAAAAAAACTTTTAAAAGCAAAGATGTATTAAATTTTGATGTTGCATTAAACTTTACATGTGCAACAGCTGCTCATGCTACAGTTCCTTTGGTTCCTCTATAAGTTTCTGATTGTTTTCTATAATCATGTCTGATCGGCGGAACCTATTCACTTTATGTTTGAAATATTTGTGTTTCTGCTACAGTGTCGTGTACACGTACGAGCGCATGCATGCTTTTTAGTTGAATTTATAAGGCATTTAGGTAACTTTGGCTCAGGCCGGATGGATGTTGACAGTATGTGTCCACCACAAAGCCCACATGGCATGAGCATGGATCGAACAGATAACCCCAGAAGTGAGCACTCTACCATTCAGACGATTCCCGGCTCTGCCAAGAATTTTTTTCAAAGCGCGAGGGTCTGGAACGGTGTCCCCCAGCATCGTGATGCAACTGGGGAGCTGCTGTGAATAAAAGACAGTGGCGATCACAGTTGAGAGCTTCGGCTCTCCTCGGCCAACACGTCTGGCCAGCGTGGGAGCAGTATACCAACTACTCCCTCCGGGAGAGGCCTAATCCAGTAGTGGATTGATTATGACTGTGAATTATACTGGTATATTGCTATCATAGCTGCACGGGAGAATAGAGTTACGATCGATAATGCTAATTCGGTGTCTAATTTAAGGGCGAGAGGATCTACGTAGCTCAGGTAATCTAATAGTTTAGGAAGAACATACTAATATTTGGTATACTATTGTTGTGCGGTTTCGTATAAGCAACGCAAATACACTCTTAATGGTCCCTTCCATAGAACATAAACAGAATAATAGACGCCATTTTCCAGATCCAACACTAATGGAGCAACACAAAATAAGTATCATGCAAGTAAGACCCAACTAACCTGGCACTGATGCTGGAAACTACCTGTTGTGTCCAAGGACTCACGACGGAGACGGATTTATCATTCTTGGTGTCCTAGGATAGCTGCTGTCATGGATCTGAATGTTGTAGACTAAATACTGGAGACTGGAACCCTAAAGCTGGCAGCTTTCAGGAGTCAAACTCACACTGTCAAAGATTATAGTTCTGTTCGGTGTTACAATATAACTTAATTAAACGATGAAATGTTATCTTGGAGACTTATCGGTAGCCTGTAGTTGTACTAGCCTAAGACCAAAGTTGGTGACAACTGATGCTGCTAATAGTTGGTAGAGCTCTGATGACATATAGCCGGGAGTCGATGTCGAGACTAGTAGTGGTGCACAAGAGAGGTCCGGAGCTGTTCTGGCCCTCGCTATTTATGGTGAATTCCGACCAGTCCTAAGCGTTCTCCAAAACTGCCTGGCGACATGCAGGCGTATTGAATTAGCAATTGCTGTTTTTCGGGTTACAAACAACAAATATAGCTGGGTCTTTAGTATTTCTTCCTTCGTTTGTGATATCTTCGCGATTATGTAAAATAAAAGTCCTTGGGTTCGCAGAAATCTGATACCAACTTAAACACTCTTTCTTAGTATCTTTAACGAATGACGTAAATGTGCGGTTGTTAGATACGATTTGGATCTATTTCCCGTGTTGCTGCTAAATATAGCATTAAGACATAATTGCCTTTATGTGCATCGCTTATAGGAAGCAAACATACCAAGCAGATACATTTTATTATTTTATTTCCATGAACATGTGCTTGTAGCACATTAGTACAAAAATAAATAAACCTATTTTACGCCTCTTTACTGGCGCTGTAGCAATATATATATATGAGCTCCTGCGTAGCCTAGTCGGTAGCGCGCTCTATTTCAGTGCGAACGGTCCCGGGTACGATTCCCGGTGGGGGCTCAAAACTTTCGGTATTGACCCAGCATCGTGAGGATAATTGGGGAGCTGCTGTGAATAAAACACAGTGGCAATCACAGTGAGAGCTTCGGCTCTCCTCTCCTAACGCGTCTGGTCAGCGTGGGAGCAGTAGACCAACTCCTCCCTTCGGGGAGAGGCCTCATCCACTAGTGGATTTAATATGGCTGTGATTTATTATATATATATCGTAATATTCTTTTTAGTTTTGAATTGGTAGAGTCAAAGATACACGGGAGTGGTTTCAGCCCTCAACCCTTTTATTTACATACAAGAACAAAGTTAATATAATTACCGTCCCGAAGAATACTGTTTACAGGTATTTAAGTATGGACGATTACAAAGATATCTTATTCTATGGAGTGATCAGATAGAGACTGTGGAAAATAGGAAGACACCAGTTCCTTAGCAAGCTGCGTGTCGAGAAGTTGCACCAGTTCCTTGGCGAACTGCGTACAGGGGAAATATTAAGGTAAGAGTACACACCAGTTCCTTAGCGAACTACGTGTGCGGATGACGCCAATTCCTTAGCAAATTACGTATCAGGTGGTTGTACCAATTCCTTGGCGAACTGCGTACAGGATAAGTTAGGGTTTTATAAGTGAGAGTGCACACCAGTTCCTTAGCGAACTGCGTACCAAGGATATTCCAGTTTCTTAGCAAACTGCGAACGGATGAAGGAGAGAAGCTGACCACCCGGGGAATGAGTGATGGCTCTTGCTCTGTGCAGCTCCTTTTTAAAGGTGATTGTAGGGGTGGCTCCTCTTGTTTCTTCTACTTGACTCCAGCTCCCTCTGTCTTCCGTTATTCGCTCCATCTGTGTTAGTTTGCTGAGTTGACCGTCGTTATCTCCAATGTGTGTGTATGACTTGTTTACTTACATAACTACATGTTTATTCTATAAACATGTATGTTATTGTTCATACAATGTCCACATGTTCGTAATATACGCTGGTCGTTACGTTCCCACCTCCTTTGAGAAAAAAATAGTAAACAAGGCTTGTGAACTATTTTTTTCGCTCACTATTATATCACTTTTAATTCGAGATCACTTTGTCACTACAATATGCACTTGTATAGATGGATGTTAGCTTCACTGGAACACTTTTAAACTAATAACGGTGTACCGCAGAACAGGCAAATTCAGCTTGATGCATCATTATCCACGAGTCTTATGGCCGTATTAGTGGTTGCTGTGAGATTTTAGTACTTGTACACAAGTTCACTTAATGTTTGTGTGATTGGATCACTGGTGAGTGTGGTGTCCTTGTATACAGTTGTTATTTCTGTTGGTGTAATGTTCACCTTGCATTTATTAGTTTCACTAATATTGTGACGTCTATGTCAAGCGATGATATTGGACTCCCGACTTTATCACCATCTGGCTGATACACACCTTTAACAACTTGACGTAGTATATATATAAATATGATCGACATTACGATGACTTATTGCAACTATACTAGCAATAATATATATAGACATATTCTGAAAGGAGACAATAAATTATTTCAAATCTCCATGTTTCTTTAAACGATAATATATAATACACAATGTAACTGATAGTATGACAAATAATATGAAATTTATAGTAACTACTATTATTATAGTCCAAGAAAGTGAAGAATGTAGGTTAGGTGCAAGTCAGAAAACTTATTTGGAAGTTTATTTTTCTCGTGGTTAATAATGTTTGTAGGTTGCCTATCGATTGTTGCAGGTTTTGAAAATTTAACGTAAAGTTTAATGGTAAAGTTTCTGGTAAAGTTATATATTCCATTGCCAGTTCAATTGTTCGTCTGGTAGGTAAATTTAAGTTGTCGGTGATGATGCGTTCAAATTGGCTGTATAGGATATAGTAATTACTTGAATTTGCAGGCTGTTTAAGAAGTATTCTATTGTGTGCTTTTAAAATATAAACTTGTTTTCTTGTCGCCAGATGAATGCTTGTTTCTGAGTAAGTATAAAACTTTTCTTGAGAAGAAAGTTGTCGTTTAATCTGGCAGTTTTTGTAGAATTTTGAAAAATTAAATCATATAGGCAATCTGTTTTCTGTGACTTGGCTTGGTCTTCTATTTTGCATATAGAAAACAGTTTATGTTTCTTACAAAGCGACATATCTATTTCCAATACTGCCGTTTCAGATTTTAGTACGAAATCTGGTAATACCATTTTAAGGTGGGCTGTTTTTTGTTAAGAACCAATTGTTAAACGTTTTATAGACTAAATGGTAACCTGACTTTCTGACATCGGGGATTTCCAGAATAATATCAAGATTAGCGAGTACTGGATCAAAGGCTAGTAAAAAACACTTGGAACTTTGGTAGAATATTCCAAGGTCCTCTGCGATTAAGGATTTACGTAAAATTGGATGGTTCTGAATTATTTCTGCTGCCAGAGAGGGTTTGATTGGCTGTGTTTTGTAGTAAACTTTGTAAAATAGTATCGAAATGATTTTCGAGAAGTTGAAAATTTTGTAGAGTAATTAGAAAACGTTCATTCGATGTCGTGGTACATAGAAGTTGGATATTTTCACCATGCACTTGCGATATTGCCTTTTCTACTGCAACTGTAATATTTTCTACTATGTGGGTTAGTTGATATTTGCTTTGTTTGATTGATTGTATTTGATCATTCAAATAATCATTTTGCTGTCGTAATTGATTGACTGCATTTTTTAAGTTTGTGCATTTCATACATGTTATATCCACCAAACGCAAAGTTTGCTAACCCGCTAAGAATTGAGCATTCGTTTATGTCGTTTTACACATCCTATTTTAAAATCGCATGGTACTGTTTGCGAAATTTTGTCCACGAATTGTGTCTCTCGTTGGTGGATAATTTCTATTAGTTTCTCGTATCCAGTACAGCTATCATTTTGGAGGTGGGCTGCCGAGAAGTTTATGTGAAGACGAAATTCTGCATCCTCGTAATTAATGGTTGCTTCTATTTTCCCCATTGATATTCCGTATTGTTTGATGACTATTTCTGCGTTGCCATCAAGGAAGTATAGTAAACTGCCTAGTAAGAATATAAATGCTGAGTTGTTCATCTCGGTGATTGCCCTGGGATTAATTTGCCTCCCTGCGGGAGAAAAAAAAATGATTAGTCTAACAAGCATAATTGTTTCTAGTTTAGTATTGTACTTTATGTTGCTACAAATAACAAGGAGTACTTGTCCCGCATCCATAATTTTTTAAAAGATCGTTTTCTCGATTCGACGAATCGAAAACAAATAATACGTGCTTTATGGTATTTGCGTGATAGTACGGTTGATGAGGAACGATTGTTCGTACAATTATCTACTCTCTGCCGTGATTATTTGATCGTTTTAACGAATAAGGACTGGGCCACTGTGCGTTACTTAAAGAAGTGGGAAAATGGTTAGAGAAATGTGTCCTTTTATGTGGATTAGGTATGTACCCATTTTTTTCTTTTCCCTCTTCTCTTTTTTTCATCCTTCCTTTTTAGATTTTTCTCCATTTTTTTAGAAAAAAATGTCATATGTTACGTATTAACTACTTGTAATACTGAAAATCGCCGCTAGTTAGTGTCTCGATCAGTGTCTCTTTCTCTTGCCTAGTGAGTGATGCCATTTGCCGTGATTATTTGAAAACTAATTTTCCCCGTGAGTAATATATGCTCCAGATTTACTTTTCTTTCGTTCTCTCCTTCTTACCATATGAGTTATTTGTTACGTTGTTCCCTTATTAACCAAATGGTTTCACTTATTGCTTATCGTCCTCATGGTAGAAATGAATTCTCTCTACTGAGATGTCCTGAAATTTTTTGTGAAACGAACTCTGTATAAATTTTTGTTTAACTTTTCTAGTATGGTTCAATTAGTGACGTAATGTGAAGTCCACATTTCAGGTCGTCCAATCTTTCTGTTGCCAAAAATTTCTTAACTTGAGAGCCAACTAGAAATTCAATTTGTTTATGGGTTTTGTCACGAAATCTTTTTTGTTTCATGAAGTGCTGATAACTATTATTGTCGGCCTCTTCTTTTAATTTTGGTAGATCTTCCCTGGGTATTTGGGTTAGAGGACTGATGTTGAATGCACAGCCTGCAGCCGTCCTCGAATTGTAACCACAAAGTAATAACCTGGGAGCCTCTTTTGAGGTCGTGTTTGGGAAGCAATTATAGCTGAAGACTGCTTTCTGTAACATTTGGGGCCAATCGTCCATATTTTCTTTGACCTTATGCTTAAGTATATCTTGAAGGGGTTTGATACCGCGTTCCACCTCGCCGATTCTATTATGATTGAACGCTGGGCTATACTTGAGTTCAATGTTGTATTTTTGGGCGAGTTCTTTTCTAGCCTTACTTGTATTAACTGCATGCAAATCAAGGTACAAAACTCTTGGGGGTCCAAAAAACATGAATAAATCATCTAGGAATGTAGAAATGGACTGTGCATTGAGAAGTTCAGTTATCTTTGCTGTCATATTGCGCGTGGCACATTCAATTCCAACGTTGATGTATAGAGTTTTCCCTTTGTATGAGATAGGACCACATGTATCATACGCCATCTTCTCGCTAATTTTCTGTATTGGGTGGTGAAGTAATTCACCATGCTTCTTAGTGGTGTGCCTTTTTAATACCTGACAACTGGAACATTGACTACTATATAAACCAATTATCTGTTTCATCTTCGGGAAATAATATTTTTGTGGACAATGTTTGTACACTTTTGTTACTCTAAAATGTCCGCTAATAGGGCTAGCATGTACTTCCTCAAATAGTTTTCTTGTCAGTGTCTGTGGTATGCACAAGAGGACCTTGCCGTGAAATCAGCGATTCATATGTCATATAAGAATGTTAATGCAGCCTATTTATTATCTATACAAATAAAAATATAAATGCAGCCTCTTCACAAGGGAATAAATGATGCATTCCGAAGAGGTGATGCTGATAATTCGTCACCGGCAGTAGACGGTCTTTAATTTCCATATTGTCCCCATCTACAGAGAAGTGACCTTGAAGCATCTTTTTGGCAGCTTGTGTGTGTGAAGTGGTTTTCAAGTATATATGTGGTGTGCAATGGTTTTTTTTCGGTGGTGCTAAGCCCCTTTCTTCTTTGTGTGAAAGTGATTTAGTGAAATTTTCAGCATGTCAGTGGTTGGTAGGTTTACTAGTAGAAGTTTGTGTGAAGTGGTCATGTCATCCTAAATTGGTAGGCGCCGGGATCGGTTTTCTGTCAAGTAATGTATGCTTAATGTCTTAAAATTCCTCTTTCTCTCCCAGAAACCCAAGTCTGTTTCACGTACGTTCAGATAGCTAGATTTCAGCACGTTAGTTTTTGGTTCGTATACGTTGAATATTTTACCTTGCACTATAGTTGATGCTACCTTTCACAATGCACGTTATTTTTCCATTCACCATTTCCCTTTGCTCTTTTCGGAAACTGGTATGTTTTAAATTGCACGAAATTTCTACAGCATGTTCGTTTCTTTTCAGACGTAAGATTTAACGATTCTCTATGTTTTATTTCGGTAAACAGCAAAGTTCAAAGCTTCGTCATTGCGTAAGCAGCCGTAAGCCATTTTTGTTCATAGAAATTTGTGTTGTGAATTAATACCTAACCCAAAGATAGTATAGCAAGATTGTTTTATCAGAACAGATTTTAGGTTGTGTGAAGTTTGAAAAATGGAAATTACATACGAAATGTGTTAGCAACGTTTAGAAAATATCAAAGTAAACTCCTGCCCAGTAGCTATATTGTAAATAATTATTTTCGTTGAAAGAAATGGTACTCTTCAGTAATTGTGGAAATTTTGGTTTAACTGGGCTAAACTATAGAATGTGTACCACGTTTGGGAAGTAAAAGTAACCTAATCTTTTGGAATATAAGTATGTGAAATCTTGTCTCTGTTCTTAGGCAGAGCTTTTCTGTATATAATTAACTTACTCTTTCGTTATGTGAAATTGAAAGCATCTTCATTGCTCATTTTGATGTTTAAGAGATTCTCTTCGGAACTTTTTTTTAAGGAAAATTCAGCGATCAGTCTCTTTGCCTCGCGTTTGTCATTTTTAAGTAAAAATAAATTACATTTTTTACCAAATATTTCTTGTGTCAAGGGTTTCATTATGATGTAGGTAGATTACCATCACTGTGGTATTGCTGGAAAGGTTCCCAACCTTTTGCTATTTCAGTCCGCGAAGTGTTAATTTATGTAAATGTCAAAAGGTAATTGCAGATGAAGTTAAAGTTTGATATTTGATCCAATTCTTCAGCAATCTTTAGGGAATAGCCAAATCAGTTGAGCTAATCCAAATTTCGTGTTAAATGTTAGCTAGTGCGCGACTGTGTTGAGCCTTGTACTATTTTAGGGGTATAGTTGCGGTAGGTCACTAAAATAGCGTTTTGTGTTCTGCTTGCCTGCGGAATGTTCTCGCCAGCGTCTCCCCCCCCCCCCCTTCTTAAGGTTTTCCCTTCGTGTTTTAGCCTTCTACTTTTTGCCAACTTTCTGCGTTTTGGCACTTCTTTCGGTTTTTTTATATGCGTGCTTTGTGGTCTAGGCTAGTGTGTGTTTTGTCTTCGATGAGACTGTAGCAGGGTGCTGATGGGTAGGTACCTTCACTGCCTTCAGGCTCGATAGCGATTTTCTTTCGTTATGTGGTCTCTGCTGTGGCGTAATGTCGGCTTGTCTCCAGGGTAAATTTGAACACATTGAGTTTGGGTAAGCCCCCGTTTTTGCAACAGGGCGCCGCGGGCCCCTGGTTTGCTGATGAGTCTACCTACTTTTGTTTGTTGGAAGAGCTTTGGGACATTACACCCACGATAGATGATTTCTTTCGTTTCACAGCTACTGTTCAACTTCTCTTAATCTACGTTATGTATATGAATCTGGAATGTGTTGTTGTTACTTTAAATTCTAATAAATCTAAATGCCCAGGTTATACATGATTTTTACCAAATTTCCGCGTTATACAATATTTTCTGAAATGTATGTGCTATGGAGTACCCACGAGCTGCTATCTTCAGTTCATGACCTTCGGAAATGTGATTTGCTATTACATAAAAACCTACCCCAGTAACACACATACTTTAAAAATACTTGGATTAAACGTTAGAACCGAAACGTAACTTTAATGTTGTAAATGTACCGAAATGTCTGCCTGTACAACGGTTTATTCGACGTTAAATAATGATTGGGAAGAAAGAGATTGAAATCAAGAAGCGGACTATGGAGAAACGGACTCTGTTGACCAAAACAGAGCATGGTTGCAGTCTATTGGTATAGACACTTAGCTACATTGTGCCCATTGCTTTCATCATGATCTTTACTTTACAGAATTAATTTTCGAACAGTAAATAATCCAACTGTATGCTGCAGGGTTCGTAGCTAGAACGTTGCGCACTCGTCATTGCTAGCTCGACACGCTACCATTCATCCACAGAGTGACATTGAGGGTCACTACTCTTGTACTATTCCCTTTATGTTACGAAGACGTAAAAGGCAGTCTTCAATGCAGTTGGCTTAAATTCAGACGTGTTGTTTTACCAATATGTAAGAATAAGAATAAAAAATATTTTTTCTTCTTTCTTTGTTGCGTGCTTTTTTCCTTCTTTAACACTTTGACCATCGCTGCACTATTAAATTTGTATTTCTTAATAAGTGTAATATGTCGCCTTGAAAAACGCATATAAAGCGAAATCTGTGTCATAGTTGAAAAGGTAAGCTCAAAACTTCACATTAACGCCCTATTAATAAAATTAAATATTTGTTTAAATATAGACCTAGGTTAAAATTCAGTCTGTTTTCAACATGCAAATGAGAACATCAGAAACGTAGTTAATTTTATTCTGTTTGCTTTTAAGCATATTTTTATGTAATTGACTTGGAAAGATAATCTAGGGCACGGTTCAATATAATAGTTAAAAACACGCCACAATAACGTCCTGTCAACGAAATCAAATTTTCGTTCGAATATAGATTAAAATTCAACGTGTTTTCAACATTCTAAATAGTACACAAAATAATAGCATAGACTAAATAATAAGATAGCCATTTACGTCTACATATTTTCGTCTGCGCTAATGAGCACGCGATTTTGATGTCTGCCGCTAGATGACTCTGGCGACTACTTTCAGTCGCTGGTTCTTTCCAGTAGTAGCCATCAGAGCCACCAAACGGCAGGTTTCAAAAGTACGTGCTCTTAAGCAAAATCCTATTGATTTTAGCGCAAACGAAAACGAGTAAATGGTATAAGTCTATATTATTATTTAGTCCATGATAATAGTTAATGTCGTTTTTAATTACATTTTTTTTCATTAAATTAGAAAGAAACCCATGAAACGAAATCTATACCATAGTTGAAAATAACAGTTGAATCCACGTTGAACTAACATCATTTCAACAATATCAAATCTTTGTCGAAATATAATTTAAAATTATGAATACTTTTTAAACCGATAACCGTTAATCAACCAAATAAGCCAAAAATGAACGTTCAAAACACGTTTGTGTGCTACTGGGGTAATGTTTCGTGCATGAAATCACAATGCACTCCCTGAAAACATCAGCTTACCAGAGAAATCCAGAAACTGTCGAAGTCACGTCGTGCAGCTGGGCCGTGCGTTAGCTGGCAGAAAGTAATCACCAACGCAAATGCTCATCTCCATAAAATCAGAAGGCAAAAGGGCAGTCATCATTTTGAATATGTTATTCATTAGAGACAATTTTTCAGGCTTTAGTTGTTAATTCTATATCAGTTTTGTGCAATTTTGCCGAAAATATTGTTATTCAGAAAACAAATGGAATGGAGTTTAGAGTGTACTTCGAAACATATGAACCAAATAATTTGAAAATATTATAGCAGATGCTGTATTTTGGGACATACATGCCGGAAGATAGTATTGATTTTTGGTGAAATTTAAAAAAAAACTTGCTAACTGGAAATGTGGTCATATTCAGAGCATAGCTGCCTGGACACTCGACATAGTTCCTAAGTGCTTTTGCATAGAGGCGCTGCACTAGATTTGGACGGTTTCCTGCAACTGAGTCGTTTTGGTAAATGCTAACTCGAACTCAAGCCAGTTATTTTATTGCTTAGTGCTCTTTATCTTCAATATCACTAAAGGCATATATAAATATGCAATAATTCCTATATAAAAAGAGATGTTTTGCCCAAAATACTTATTTCTTGACCATTTATTATTTATATAAAAACTAATTTCCGTTCGCAGTACCAAAATAAAACACTTTCTTTAAAGACAACTTGATGGTTATGGATTAAGGATAATCTAAAGCAACGATCTCCAACAAAAGATGGTAGCACTACCTCCGTATGTGTTTAATGTATCTTCACTGTTACACGAAATTTCCTTGCTGCTCCTACAAACTCAAGCCTAGAGAGTTCAAACTTTCAGGGAAGAAAGTTCGTAACCCATTCAGGAGCATGATCGATGCAGTTTTTTAATTTTCTTTTTTGTTCATTGTTGAAAGAGCTTTATTGTTATAGGTTTCGATATTCACAATAATAATGAATCGATTTCAACAATGAAGGAAAACGAAAATAAAAAATCAGCATCGATCATGCTCTTGAATTTGTTATGAAGCTTCTTCCCTGAAAGTTTGAACTCTCTAGGCTTGAATTTATAGGAGCAGCAAGGAAATTTCATACAACGATAAGAATAAATTAGACATATACGGAGATAGTGCTGCCATCTTTTGTTGTAGATCGTTGCTTTAGATTATCCTTAATATACATTCAAGGTTTTAAAGCGTTCTATCACTCAAAAAGTATTCTTTAAATCCGTACAACCTGTAAAATTATGTAAATAAATATATAAAAGAACATACGTTTCACGAATCCGCAACCTAAAAAGCCTTCCAGAAACCATTTTTGAAATTTTCATTTACCTTCCCTACGGTTAGGTCGTATTATAACCATGGATCATTAAACTAGTGCCGAAGCTCTCCTCGGCTTACTTCTCATCTTGAACAAAACAAATGATATTTTAGTTTACTTTAATATTTCTCTCAAAGCAATAAATAAATAAATACTATTTACTTTCTTTATACAACTAGTACTCATAGTAAGAGAGAGAACTGCCTTGTTCTCCTTCCTCGTTGTTGCTACCGAACTGTTCTTTATAGTTTCCTATTCATCATGACGTAAAATTTCTTAATATTCGAATTACGAAACGATTTTTTCTTTGTGTCACGATTCATGGTCCTCTAATAGTAGAACATGTATTCCCCAACCTTCGAATTATTTCTTCTTAAATAATGAAAAATATGTTTTAGAAAGGAATGTATGAACCTACCATTATTTTAATTCAACTAAAATACATCTTTATATGGGTTTGTTATTCGTTTTGTGTGCGAAGGTTGAGATAGTTTGCAAATGTTTGTTTAAAAAAGGTGGTAGATCGTCACAGTGTAGCAAAGGAGATTATTGCACACATGCATTCAAAATTATGTAAAATGTAAATGTTTTCTCCAAGAATTTTCGTAAGTAGATATGAGTGATGTTCACGCAGTTCATTCATACCAAACATAGCTGAAAATATAGAAGTCTCTTGTAAATTAGGATTAACCTATTGTGTTTGTGATATATATTCCTGTACACCTGTCTTTATCTTACGTAAGTACCTTTTTCTCGACCCTTTTCACCATCTTATTATATATACATACATACGCACACACACATAATGTATAATATCATATTCAACCATTTTCTATCCACTGCTGGATGAAGGCTGTCCCCCTTTTCTTTCCACATACTTCGGTGTGCTGCTATCCTCATCCATATAACTCATGGAAAAAGCTTGATTTTATCTACCCATCTCGCATTTGGACGCTGTCTTGGTTGTTTCTTTTCTGTAAGAGTCCCATATAGTACATTTGTCGTCCATCTTCCTTCTGTTCGTCTAGCTGTGACTGGTCCATCTTCACTTCTTCTTATTGCAATCTTCATTACACTCTCTACCTTTGTTTGTGCGCGAATCCATTCATTTGTCTTCCTGTCCCTCCTGATTATTCTTAGCATGCATCTCTCTATTGCTCTTTGTGTGACTCTTAATCTTTGAGTCGTTTGCGCATTCAATGTCCAAGTTTCACAGCCGTACATCATCACAGACTCATTATTAACTTTATCCGTTCAGACACATTGGTAGTTTGCTTTTGAAAATAAAGTGTAGTGTTCCAAACGAGCTCCACGCCATTTATCTTCTGTTTATTACATCAGCCAACTTGGCATTCGATGTTTTGAGCTGGCCTAGGTAAACATGCCTAGTGTCTCTCCGTTAGTGTTTATTTCCTTCTTTCCGGCATGTTGATTATACATTACTTTTGTTTTACTTAAATTCATTTTAAGGCCTATTTTCGAACTCTCATTACTCAGTTTTTTCATTCTGGTTTGTAGTTCTTCTGCACTTGAAGCAAACAGGACTATATCATCAGCGAATCGTAGGTGATGAAGATATTCGCCATTTATTTTTATTCCAACTTCATTCCAGTTTAAATTTTGGAACACTTCTCCAGGACAGCAGGAAAGTTTTAAAGAAATTGAATCTCCTTGCCTTACCCGTTTCCAACTTTAAATTTTTCACTTTCTTGATGTAGTTTAATGACAGATGTGGCACTGGAGTAAATGTTTCTCAGTAACTTGATGTATGCACTTTCCATGCCTTGATGTTCAAGTGATTTAAGTACTGCTGCCAAGGAGACCGAATCGAAAGCTTTTTCAAAATCTATGAATCCCAAACATAGTGGAAGTTTATATTCATTAGTCCTTTCCATAACTTCATTCATTTTGTATGTGGTCCATTGTGCTGAATCCACTACGAAATCCTGCTTGTTCCCTTCCTTGGTTAAAATCTAAGTCTCGTTCAATACGATTCAAAATAACTTTGGTGAACATTTTGTATAGAACTGACAGTAAACTAATTGGTCTGTAGTTTTCCACGCATTCTTTGGCCCCCTTTTTTGTATAACAAAATAATAACAGCATTATTCCAACTTGACGGTATTTCTGTCTTTCTCAGGCACATTGAGAATAATTTGGCAAGTTCTTCTTTCATCTTTTCATCTCCCCATTTAAACATTTTTGCTGAGAGTCCGTCTTCTCCTGGCGATTTTCCGTTCTTCATTCCTCGAAGTACTTTATCCACTTCATCTTTCATTACGTCTGGGACTCCTGCATCATTTTCCTTTGAATTTTCATACCCTAGTTCTTCTTCAGAGTAGTACAATTCTCTGTAGAAATTTTCAAATATTTTTAAAATTTCTTCCTTATTTCGAGTTACGGTCCCACCTGGTTTCCTGACTGCAATTATTTGTTTTTTTACCTATCATGAGCTGCTGTTTGGGTCACAAGATGCTCGTTGTATCCTCGTACATCCGGTCTTATTTTCTTCTTTACAGTTTTATTTAGGTCTATGTACTCAATTCTCTATGTAATTTCCCTCTTCTTTCATTTCCCTTTTTTTTCATCAGGAGGTTAGTTTCTTCTTACATTTTGCTCTCTGTTTTCTTTTTGATTCCTGCTATTTCCTTTGCTGTTTCTCCTACTATCTCAGTCAGTATTTTATTTCTGCTGTTGATATCTTTTTTGTCTTTAAACTCTTCCAAGATGCTGAACCTGTTGCTTAGTTCTATCTCGAATGTCTGTCTATGTTTCCCTAGATTTTCCAGATCTGAAACTGGCGGGTTTCCTCTGATAAGCTTCTTTCTTACAAGTCTAGTATTTGGTTTAAGCTTACATCTCACCATCCTATGATCACTCGAGATTTTGAAACTGTTCAGAACAGACACGTCTTGCAGAATTTCCGTATTATTCGTTAAAACGTAGTCTATTTTGTTTTCAGTTCCATTTGGACCTTTCCATGTCCACTTCCTCTGGGGCGGCTTCTTGAAAAATGTATTGGAAATCAACAGTCTATTGACTTTTCTCTCCTCTCTTGTTTCTTTTTTCAAATCTAAAGTTTCCCACCTCCGTGTCACTGTTCTGTTTAGTTCCTACTTTCGGATTGAAGTCTCCCATTACAATGTTGTAATGCGAATTGCTACTATCCAAAAATCTTCTGTATCTCCTCGTATAGGTCTTTGACTTCCTCCTCCGGATGTGACGTTGTTGGTAATAATAATAATTCACAGCCATATTCAGTACACTATTGGATGAGGCCTCACCCGGAGGGAGAAGTTGGTTTATTGCTTCCACGCTGACTAGACGTGTTGGCAGAGGAGAGCCGAAGCTCTCAACTGTGATCGCCACTGTCTTTTATTCACAGCAGCTCCCCAATTGCATCACGATGCTTGGTGGGCACTGGGCACCGTTCCAGACCCTCTCGCTTTGGAAAAAAAATCCCTTGGTAGAGCCGGGAATCGACCAGCACTTAGCGACTTTAACCATGCAGTCAGGGAGCGGTCATGCTGATCCAGACCCTCACTTCTTGGAAATACTTCCTTGACAGAGTCGGTAATCGAACCGCGTCCCGGGTTCGATTCGCGGTTCTGCCAAGGAAATTTTTCCAAGGCGTGAGGGTCTGGATTCTCGAACGGTGCCCACCCAATATTATGATGCAATTGGGGAGCTGTTGTGAATAAAAGACAGTTAAGAGCTTTGTCTCTCCTCTCCCAACAACGTCTAGTCAAACCAATTCCTCCCTCCGGGAGAGGCCTCATCCAGTAGTGGATTGAATATGGCTGTGAATTACGTACATTTGAACTAAACTTTATTTTATATGGGCCATTTTAATAAATTTTGACTAAACAATTATACGATTGCAATGCTACTTAAAAATCCACGCCTCAAACGGGATACGAATCCGCGGCTTTGGAGACGCTAAGGCCTTAGACAACACGACAACCGCAGTCGGTATCTACTTACACTTTTGTGTGTGGATGGATAGATGAATGTCTGTACGACAGAGAATGAAAAAGCACATTACTCTTCGTTTTAGGACTGTCTTAACTTTTTTTTTCACCCTTTCAGACACAAAGATTGCACGCACCGTCCAAACAAAGTTTGATGCCGAAACACTTCATGACAAGCCGAAGTTGGCTGCTGAAAGTCAGATGGTGGATGATGGTAGTGGCAGCAAAGAAGTGTGGCGAATAGAGAACTTCGAATTGGTACCAGTTCTTCAACATGAGCATGGTCGTTTCTTTGCTGGTGATTGCTATGTTATTCTGTACACATATACAGTCGGGAGCAGCACCGAAAAATATATATTATACTATTGGTTGGTAAGTACTATCTAATAAAATGTTGCAGAGTCTTTCGTGGTGAATGTAAATTTATATAACGTTTCAAAATAAAATAATTTGTGTTTACTTTTCGTTCTGTACTTTAGTGTTTTGAAGTATTTCTTAGTTTCATATGATGTGTTTGAAGTATTAGATTCATAGGATATATTCGGTGAATTCAAGTGGAGTTGAAGAGCTGTAACTCTATACTACTTTAAGTTCAATACGCGCACCTCATGGCACGCTACGGGCTTTAGTTTTAGGACTATTAGGGCCACTCTTACAATGTGATTTGTAGAACAATATATGTGGATTCAATAAAAAAAATAATAATAAATAAATAGCGACAGTGGTGTATAGAAAATGGCGTAGAGATGGTAGAAAAAAAATAAAAAATCGAAGCTTATTGATAACGTGGTGGTGAGGGAGAGTAAAAACGATAGTAGGGTAGTAGATATGTAATTAAATTAAGAATGTAATGGAGAAGTTGGAAAAGTAATGGTAATCAGGGGGAAATTTATAGTTAATTTTATAGTTAATGACGATATAGACATCTGCAGAAAAATGTATATTGGGAAAGAGAGAGAGAGAAGAAGAAGAAAGAAAAAAAACAGCTAATGGTGAGGTATGGGAAAGGGGGAAGAAAACGTGGAAATGAAGGGAACCTGAATAAGATGAGGATACCTTTATACACAGTGTAGACAATTGTAATGTTGGAAGTAAGTCATGTTTAGCTGTGCAATAATTGAGGGTGAAGGATAGGCAAGCACACGACTGTGCAAGGATTGTGGCGGATATTTTTTTGTGTGCGTTGTTTTTTTGTGTTTTTTTTTTAGGTTGTTGAGTTAGAAATAAGTGAAGAGAGTCAGATGTCAGATGTGAACTAGGAATCAGGTAAAGAATAGGAAAAGAAGTAATTATGTGACGATGTACAAGTAGAGAACGTAAGTGGTTATTTATAGAGGTTAAGAAGGAATAATCTAAGTTTATAAATCAGCACGGTTGAAACGTCAGAATTGTAAATATATCCGCCAGAGAGGCCAATGATTGGAAGTGGCTATTTGTGCTAGATTAAATGGGCCGAAACCATAGATACTATCATAGATCTCATAATAAGCTATGATACTATATAATGTCTGGAAAAGAGATGAGCGACTGTGGGAATAACGAGGTAATTGCCAAAGAATTTGTTCATCATCCCCAGTCGGATCTCCACAAACACAAGAAGGAGAAGGTTGGTGACGATAGTGGAATTTACGTTTGAGGTTAAGTAAGTTATTGAGGCGGGTGTGAAGAAACCAGACAGTTTCAGTGCGGATAAGAGGCCAAGAACTCCAATAATCGGGAGCCGGATACATAGGTTGGATACTAGAATAGAATGTATGTGTAGATTTAATATATGTAGACCATTTATTTTTGTGATGTTGAAGCAGAATAGTTTTAAGAGACGAGAAATGATTTCGGACGGGTAAAGAAATATGTAAATAGGTTTGTTGTTGCGCTCCTAGTTGTGCAAGATCATTTGCAACTTCATTTCCCGGAATATTGTGGTGAGCTACAGTAAAGATGAGATGGTATTCATAGTTCAAGGTTGTTGCTTTGTATAAAAGTTGTTTAATATTAAGAATAAACCAATCCGGGTTATGTCGCCAAGGATCAGAGATAAGTGCTTGAAGAACGCTTGCGCTATCCGTTATGATACAGATGGAAGAAATAGTGTGGTTAAGTTAATAAAGGATAGCTTGTCTTATAGCAAAACTCTCGCCATTAAAAGCAGTAGAACGTACCGGTAAAGAGAATATCTGACGGTAGTTATGGTCAGGAACGTAAACGGCGGCTCCAGCGTTATCAGCTGGATATTTAAAGGCGTCCGTATACACCGGCAAAGTAGTAGGAAAATGGGTGTTTATAAAATCCAAAAAACAAATATTTACTAATGGATGGAATAGCAAAGCGGATATTTTTGGCAGGGAACGGGGGTCAGTGAATGGAAGGTTTGAAAATTACAGCTTGATAAGGAAGTAAATGTATCGGAAGTGTGGGAAAACGATGGATGTTGGGAGAAAGACGAGTTATCGTTTGAAAACTCTTCAGTAAACAGGGTGGATGAGGGATATAGCGAGCATTATGGTGATGGCGTGATAATTCAGATAAGTATTTGAGTTTTGGAAGAATGGGATTATTAGGCCACCGATAAGTTTTAATGAAAAAAAAAAGAGACTGGTTTTATAATTTGCAGAGGAGAAAGGTAAGATATTAAGTTCAGTAAACACAGCAAGTTTGGGGGGATTAGGGAGCAGTCGAAACATTTTACATAATGTTCGATATTGGAGGGAGTCTAATTTTTGCGTGAGTTGTGGGGATTGATAGGGTAGGATGGGAGAACAGTATAATAATTTAGCTTGGTACAATTCAATGTAAAGAAGACGCAAGTTGGAGGCAGTCATACCCCAATTTTTGCCGGAAATATACTTTAAGAAATGTTGGAACGAGTTATGAAACGTAAAGGCGTCAAGCTGATGGTGCCATGTAAGGCGGTTATCCAAATGGGTACCTAGGTATTTAAGATGTTGCACAGGGGTAATATTATGTTGAAGATATTTGAAGGGGAGAGTAGGTAAGTGTCGTTTTTTTTCTTTCAGAAGTTATACTATGGGTTTTAAGTGGATTCAAAAACAAACCGGAGTCATAGCCCCAAGTTTCAAGAATGCAAAGGGCTGTTTGTAACTGGTGTTGTGTAATGGCTGGATCATCAGTGACACAATAAAAAATAATATCATTTGCGAAAATAAGGAGCCGCACATGTGTATCAAGTTTGTAGTATAAAGGACGAAGTGCAAGGTTAAAAAGAATGACATATATTTCCTTTTGGAAGGGCATGTGATGTGAGACGATAAGGTGAGGTTCGGTTATTTAGTGTAATCGCCAGTTTACGATTAATAAGCATATTATGTACCAGTAAAATAAGCGAGGTTGGAAGTCGTAGATCGCGCAATTCATTAAGAAGAATTGGTAAGGATATACTATTAAATGCTTTAGAAATGTCAGCAGAAACTGCAAAAGTATATTTGCGTTGAAGGATAGTATTCCAAATATCGATTAAAAAGAAGCTAAGACTATCGAGGGTAGATTTGCTTTATGAAAGGCTGTTTGGAAGGGAGAGAAGATACGACGATTCTCAATCCACCAAAGTAAGTGGTGTAGAAGTAACCGTTCAAAAAGTTTAAATATGCATGATGTCAGTACAATAGCTAGAACTGATACCAGGAGGGTTCTTTGGTTTGAGTATTGGAATAACAAGATAGTCTTTCCACACTGGAGGGATATGACCTTATTTAAGTATATGATTATAAATCATTAAGAGAAAAATTTTCCCTGTATCCGGTAAGTGTTGTAAATGTTGATAAATGATACCATCAGGTCCGGGACTGGTGGAAGGTCTATGATTAAGAGCAAGATGTAGTTCATGAAAAGTAAAGGGGGAAGAAAAATGAGGATCAGAAAGAATTAATATTGAAGCGGGTGATTGAATACTTAGAGCAAGCCGGAGGAGGCGTTAGGGTAGTGTGAAATTGTTGGACCCAGCCAGTTAAGTTCAGTATCAGTTGAAGTAGAACAGGAGGCAGAGGGGTTAATAATACGTTTGGAAAATTTCCATATGGGTGTCATGTGAGTTGGGTATGTAAATGGACTTAAATAATCAGACCCCAGTAATGAACTTAAATGAACTTAACAGTAATGAATTTAAATAGTAAGCTTTGCTATAGCGGTTTGCATGCTGCTGACAAGATTGATCCCACCATGGGGGTTTGGGTAGTCTTTTAACATGTGGACGAGGCAAAGGGAGACGTGCAATACGACTGGCTGTTTTGATTGTGGTCATTAAGAGGGATACATCTGTAGGTAAATGGTTGGAGGAAGTTGTGTATTTATGTAATTTTGATAAAGAGAAATGTGATAATTACGGAGGAGAAAAATCCGCGATGGATGGACAGTCTCAGAGGGAAGTTCGAGGATGGATATGTTAAGTATTATTATCAAAGGGGAGTGATCACTGCCACAAATTGGAGGAAGGACATACCAATTAGTGAAAGCATATAGGGACTTGGAGATGAAAGTTAAATCGGGGGCACTGAAGGTACCCGGATATGTGGTAAGCCGGGTGGGGGAGCTATCATTAAGAAGAAGATACGAGGAGGTTTGCAGAGCGGCTACAAGTTGGTTACCATGGGTATCATTATGGGAGTAACCCCATAAAGTATGAGAGCTGTCAAAATCACCTCCGATAAGGATGGGGGTAGTAGAAGAAGAAAATAGTTGTTGCCAGAACGTGAAAGGAACTTTCGCTTGCGTGGGAGTGTATGCCGTGCGAACTGTAAGATCAGATAATTGGATGTGTAAAGATTGAAGGAAAGAGGAATTCCTTCACCAGGTTGTGAAGAAAGTTGAAAAGAAAGGAAGTTTTGAATACCAATAACCACACCACCATAATGATCATCCCGGTTCTGCAAGATCGATCGATAACCGGGAAAGGAAAACGAAGTTTACATGTGACACCAGCTTTCTTGCAATAAGATTATGTGAGATTTGTATCCAGTACAAAGAAGATGTAAATAGGATAGTTTGCTCTGAAAACTACGGACATTCCATTGTAAAACTACGTATCGGGGTTTTCCCATGGTTTTCTGTCGATAAATGCATAAAGTTCTGTAATGATATCACTTAAGTGAATTTCGTAGAAGCGTTCGATATTGAAAGATGTGTCATCGGGATTAGAAGGAACATGATGAAGGAGGGATAAAAATTTAATCATAGAGATGTTGGCGGTATGCCTTGACGGTACGTGAGTGGCGATTTGAAGAAGTAGGAGTAGGTTCACTAGTTGAAAAAGTAAAGTCGTCATGGTGAGATGCGCTGGTGGGGAAAGTAGGTTGGAGGGCAGTAGCGGCTCCTGCAGCATTAGTATGACGAGTTTTAAAGATAGAAGAGTGTGGTTGGGATAAGAGCATGGAGTAGAAACTAAGGTCAGTTGTGGACCAGAGGTTTTACGTTCGGGAGGTCCAGTATCAGGCGAGGGAAGGCGACAGACCTGATGAGATGTCGAAGAGGAAGGTTCAGTGCGAGAAAATGGACGAGAATGCTGTGTACGTGAATGAATGGGAATGCCATTGTTATGAGAAATATGGAAAGGTGCAGGATGTAGCAGAGGTAAACGTTGTATGTCATCATCTTGGACTACAGGACGAGAAGAAGATGAAGCTTTGCGTTTAGGTGTCTGTAATTTAGCAAGATAAGAAGTGGAAGTGCGTGTAGCCTTTCGTGTATTCTCGAATTGTTGATGTTCTGCCGGTGTTAATAGTTGGATCGCTCGACGAGCTTCATTGTAGGAAGTGTGATGCACAGCAGCATAGGTAAAAATTTCCAACTGTTGAAAATGAACAAGACACTTTGAGTAGCCAATTTTGTGAGTATCGTCAGAAGTGAGGCAAGTAGGATCTGAAGTACAAGTAGCAGTTTCATGATCTGAACCACATTTTTAGCATTACGTTTACCTTTTCATGTAGCCTTACGATGATCATTGTTGCACAGCTTGGGTTGAGAGATGTAAGTTTCTACAGGTAAGTTAAAGAAATACATTTTGACATTTGGAGGAAGAAATTGGCCTGAAAACATAAGAACTACTTTGGGAGTGGCTACTAGTTGAGGAGGAGTCGTAGTACGATCAGTACGAGAAATCCGACGGACATGTAAGATAGGCACAGAACTCCGAATATCGCGCATAATGTCTTCCGGTGAAAGATGCGGATCGACCCGATCGATGATACCCTGACGGGTTACTCTTTAAGAAGGTATGTAGGCTTTCCATGAATTTTGGTGAAGGATTGGATGCAGGAGGAAATCATTAGCCTCATTGCCAGTGTTAAAGATAAGTTTGATCAATGTGCGACCAACAGTGTTCACATTTGCAAGGCCAAGAATGGCGGCGTTGAACAAGAGTTTACCCAGAGATAGGATGTACCTTAGTGATAGTTTCGGGAGCAGTTAAATGTACAATATAGGGTGATACATATGCAGGAAGATATTTGTACTGGAGGTGGGAAGTCGACCGCACGTCGGGTGTAGAAGAAGAATTTAGAGCAGAGGAAGAATGATTTTCACTAGCTCAGGCTTCCAATTTCATTTGGTGAAATAATGGATGCAAGAGGTGTAGAAGGTGTGTCTATCACATCTACATCGCCATCAGGTGGTGGAGGCTCACCGACCGACAGCGAGTCGGCCATTATGGCAAAGTCCGAAAATACGGACAAAAATACAGAAGAAGACAAAAATACAAAAGAAATCAAATCTAATAGAGAAGAAAAATTGGAACTAACTCACCCAAATATATTCAATAAGCTTCGTAAAATAGGCACTAAGTACTAGAGTACTTGTATAACAATTCGCCAAGAACACCAAACTTGTATGTATGCACAGTAAGAGAGCTCGGTAAAAAGTCCCTATACTACTTAAAATACTTTATTTTTATATGGACCATTTTAGTAACTTTTTGATTTCGACCTGTCTCGATTATACTGATGGGATCCATGAACCCGCGACCTAGGAGACGTTAGTCTAACGCCTCAGACCACTTAACTACTTCAAAACTTTAGAGGTGCCGACTTTTTTTTTATCCAAATGAGTAATTAATTAAGACCAGATTCACTCTTTTAACCTATTGTCGTATTTTAATATTAATGTACTTATGTCCTTTAGGCATGTACAACTCAGGTCGGGAAATGGGAGTGGAAGGGATGCAGGAAGAAGTGACCACGGCCTAAGTTGAAGATGTATCCAGGTATTTGGCTGGCGTGACTGAGGAAACACCCTAGAAATACCTCAGTCAGGATGGTTAGCCACTGGGATCGAACCCAGGACGTCCCGAAGGCGAAACCAACGCTTTACCACTGAGCAACGGCTGTTCAGTCCCATTATCCTATATTTGCCGAAAGTTGTACGTTGTTGTTCTATTGTATATTTAATGACTGAGAAAGCATTTATTGGCTTTTCATCTGTGTTTTGATTTTTAATCGTTGACGTGTTTCAAGTACTATTACTGTCCCCTATTTGTGAGCACTATTAACTAAATGATGTAATCACTACACAGGATCGAAATAACAGAATGGGACTTGAAATGACAGTACTTGGAGACGTACGACTGCCTTTGCTAAAGATTACTTTAGAATGGTTCCACATACTATTCAATTTTAGGACCTTATGTGTTTACATTCCAGGCCTATTATTTCAGTTCAGTGGCTTTCCTGACTAATACCGTGTGGGCCTACCCTTTTACTACCGTTAACTCGTCGAACTTGGGTGTTTAAAGCACATTGTGCTAGTCCTGATTTCTTTCGTTGTGACAGTTGTATGTACCCGGAGTGTTCTTCACATCTGATTTTGATTGTAGGTCCTGTCTGCCTAATGTATACCAGCCCACGTGGAATTCATGGTATCAAATATACTTCTGGTTAGCCAAATTTTCCAATATTCTCTATTGTACGTAATTGCTGCCTGATATTGGTTGGCGGAATATGTATATTTTCGATTTCTTATTTATTGACCAGACTTACCATTTTTTTAAAATGTGTTTTGGATATATCGGACGTTCCATACGAAAAGTGAGAAATGTGGCAAAGAATTTTAATATCAGCTTATTTATATGCTGTGTATTTTTTACAGGGTTTACATTCCTCACAAGATGAAAAAGGAGCTGCTGCGTTGAGAGTAATTGAAAAGGATGAAGAATTAGGCGGTGCTGCTGTACAAGTCAGAGTTCTCCAAGGAAAGGAACCAGCCCACTTCATGGCAATTTTTGGGGGAAAGATGATCATATTTAACGGAGGAAAAGCTTCTTCATTTGACGGTTAGTCAGTCAGTTGTGTTTACCATTGCTATGTGTCACTGATAGATAATAATGGATTTAATTCATTTAATGCAAAACGGTGATAAAATTGCACCATACTCTGCGTGTCTGTTTCTCTCATTTTACAGTCGCTGGCAAGCATTAACATCCTCATGTAGTAAATAAATGGCGCCAAGGTCGTTTTGTTTTACCTTTACATACATCATTTGTGTGTATAATTGTTTATGAGGTGGGGACGTATAATTTTCTTGATATGTTAGAATTTCCAAAGTAATGTTACTTGAAATTATCATTAAATACAAGGACGTTTCGTATCGTTGGTAGCTATAATCAAGTTTAAACAAAACTAATGGGTTTAGTAGATCAGGAAAGTATCAAAGCTTTCTTTACATAAGCGGTGCTATCGGCACATATCTCTGTAATTTTGAATGAAGATGACTGACGAAAATAATTATTTCTCTTTCTAAATGCTTTTCGGTACACGTATGAAATATATGTTATAATTTGGTCATTTTGCAGAAGATAATTAATATAGATAATTTTTCTCAAAGTCGCCATTACATTTTTTTATGCGGAATAGTACTGAAGGGTGTCATAAGATTACTTTTTTTTTTCCTCGACGGGAAGTTGAGAACCTCCTAAGAAAGTGTATATTGTGTCAGAAATTAAACTCACTGGAATCAATAAACAGGTTTGTAATGTACCGTATATACACCTGAAATTTTGTTTGATAGCGTGTAAATATCTTCAAGCTAAGGATAGATTGAAATATACAACATATATTGCACACTGATATACATGAACACAAGCGAGTGTATGTGCAATAAAGGATTTGACATTACAACACTGTATATCAAACGGAATGTAAGTCCGATGTGCTATCAGTCAGCTCCACAAGGATCCTCGAGAATTTGGACTACCGTTGTTACCTTTTGCTATACGTGACGCGATTTCAAAATGTGATCGATATTAGTATTATCCTCTCTAAGATTAGGGATTAGAGTGAACCATCGTTTTTCCTACAAGTTTGTAACCCTTCGGTTTACTCCGATATTTAATCAAGTGTGTGTGTGTTAATCAAAATATTATAGTGTTTGTTTTTTTAATTACATTTTCCACCTGATATAGAAAGGTATGTAAATCAGTTGCTAGCACTTAATTTTTAATCATTTATATATTGTTTATTAGAATATCCCCATATTATGGTAAGTAATTTTCGTACATGTATTATTATTCTAGGTTTTCTTTTTTGCATTCAGACTCTCGTTTTTTATATATAGGATTTTAGCCAGCTTCTGTTAGTACAGAAAAAAACTTTCCATTCACTCCCTTCTCTGTTTTCTTCCCAACGACTTTTTAAAACTTTTTTGAATACCGTTATGAGGGGGATATAAAATAGCAAGCTTCCTCGGCCCTTGGGTCATTCTCACCCCTGCGTTCAAACTCTTCATTCTACGTCCCCCCGTCGTCGGTTATGTAGGCTTTCGGACTCTGAAAAACCAAAGTAGTGTCTTTGGTTAAGTTACATTTTGAATTTTTCGTTGCGTCTGGAGTTAATGTACTCTCAGAAGTTAAACTCATATTTTTTTCGTAGCAACTAAACTTAAGCAACGGACACAGGATATCTCACGAGTCATATTAAATTTGTTCTTGACCGTGTATATGTCAAAAAGGCGTCTTAATTAATCAATGTTCTATTCCTGGTAAATGTAAGCACAACAATCGTATTTTCTTCGAACAGCGGGAGTTAGGCTGCGATTAACAGAGCTTATGTGCTCGTAATCTAATTATCTCACCTCCTTTTACCGGTTTTGTGTGATTGGATAGCGAACTTTGTTTTTGCTTAGTGATTGCTGTTACATATAATTTCGTTCGTATGCATTATGCCACTCCAATTGAATATTTGAGTATTTTCTTCCGTTAGGGAGGCCTTATGTGGTCATTTATTAGTTTTTGCTACTACTATCTCTTATGTGAGATACCTTTATGTGGAAAATAATATAAAGTTCTCCTATCGTGATTTCTCTAGGGCGTAATGTGGCCTATCTATTAATTATTCCCGCATCGTTCTTCAGTATGTGAAACGTTGTCGTCGCCCTAATAGAAATCGTTGCAGGTAACTAGAGCAGTCTGTACACGTTGAAACATAAATTGTAATTATACGCTCATTATTACTGAACTGCGGCAGGTTCTTATGAGAAAGTTCAGTTCTCTCCAAAGTGATGATGTGGGCCACGGTGGCTCAATTGGTAGAGCGCTCACCTCTGACGCTAGGGGTCGTCGGATCGATCCCTGCTCATGCCATTTGGGCTTGTGGTGGACAAACACCGTGTGCGTGGGTTTTCTCGGGGTTCTCCCGTTTCCTTCCACTTTCTTCATTCCACCAATTCATCTCATCATCACCCATTCGGTCTGAGCCAAAGTTGCCTAAAGACCTTTAAAATTAAATTAAAAAATTCAAGTTGAAAGTGACTCCTTAGGCTGATTTCTTATGTGAAGTCAGTTTTTTGTCTTCATACGATCGCCCTCTTGTGGGTTAATAGCAACTTAATGACGGTGTAGGTTATTGTACCTTGCCTGATTGTCGATTGTTTAAATATAGAAATCCCCTAGTGTGGGTGACGGATTAATAGAACCTTGACCTGACCCCGTCTAGATATTGTTTTTTCAACCTAAGTGCTCAGCAACAATTAAGTAACTTATTAGAATCATCAACCTACAAAGCCAGATCAATAGTATCTTTCTTTTTTCTTTACAACACGTTTTTTTGTTTTAATCAATCCTTTAAGAATCTCTGTCTCTGAAATTTTCAGTCAAGTATAAGCTGGAACATTTTTTGTCGTATAATTGTACATACCTATATTATTTATATCAAATATCTTATTGTAAAATTAAGAAGAGAAATAAAACGTAGAGAGAAGTTTTATTTATTAGTAAGAGCTTTTATTTATTTATTTAGAACACAACAGGAGAACCTAATTACAATGTTCCATATTTTAGATTATTGTCGCCGCTAGGAGTACAATCAACATACAGTATTATTTTTACAATGTTATGAATTTGTTTAAGATTCATGTTATGAAAATCAATTTCCTCAACTCTTTTACTTATGTCATTATAGGTTGTGCTCATTCTCCAAGTTGGTGACTTTTGCATAATATTTGTTCGCGGTTTTTGATAATAAAAGAATCCTGAGTTTTTGTTCTGGTTTTGGTTGATGGGACATGTATCTGAAAGTTTGATTGCAGATTGATGCAATCAATTCTATTTGTAAACACTTTGTAAAGAAAAATCATTTCATGAAGAGTACGTCTGTTCCCAAGACTCATCATGTTAAAGTTTTTTATTTAATATTTTTTTGCTATCAGTTCTCGGGTATACGCCTGTTTCTTTGTATACCAGGAATCTTTGGAATTTTGCTTGGAATTTTTCGAGCTTGTCTGAGCTGCGTGCAGTACTTGGATTCCAGATAATGGTAGCGTATTCAATTTTTCATCTTACATATGTCTGAAATAGACGCATGAGAGTTTCAGTCTTCCTGAAATCTTTTCCCATTCTTATTATTAATCCCAGATTTCTATATGCTTTATTAATAACTTTGTCTACATGAACGTCAAAAAGCAATTTGGAATCAAATATTGTACCTAGATCCTTTATTGTTTTGGGGTATGGTAGATGCGTGTTATTAATTTTATATTTGAAATGCACGGCTGTCTGACGTCTCGTAAATGACATTACATTACATTTGTTAACATTAATTTCAAGTGAGTTATTGCTACACCATTTAACTATTTCGTTTATGCCAAGCTGTAGATTTTCGCAATCGTTCATTGAATTGATAGTAGAGTAAATTTTTAAGTCGTCAGCAAATAAAAGTTTGTTAGGTGTTTTGATACATGCAGGGAGATCATTAATGAACAATAAAAATAATAGGAGTCCTAGATTCGACCCTTGAGGCACTCCAGAAGATACAGGATATTCTTTGGATATTCCACCTTTGTAAACAACATATTGTTTACGATCATTAAAATAGGACTCAAATAACTTAACTAGACCTGGAGGAAAATGAAATTGCCTAAGTTTTTCCGTAAGAATGCAGTGATTTACTGTGTTAAATGCCTTAGCAAAATCGGTGTATATTACCTCCACTTGCTGGCCCTGGTCTAAGGTTGAAGTTATGTAGTCAATAATGAGGCAAAGATTCGTTACAGTTGACCTTCCACTGAGGAAACCATGTTAAAATTCTGATGTTGATGGTCTTACATGAATACTGATTTTTTTTTGTAAAATATTGATTCAAATACTTTGGCATATGTGCATAATATGGCAATGACCTATATTTTTTTATTTCAGATTTGCTATTGCCTTTAGGTATGGGAAATTTTTTTGTTGTTTTCCATTAATCCGGAAACACATTACAAGTGATTATTAGGTTAAAAAAGGTATAAAGTGGTGCCAATAGGGGCTCTTCGCAGCCCTTTACTATATATTGCGGAATATCATCAGGGCCTGTACTTCCTTTTGACTTTAACTTTTGTATTTAACTTTTGTATTGCATGTTGTATTTCTCGCATTTCAATATGTGAGACCTCAAGTTGATCTAATTTATCGCTCAGTTTAAGCGTTTCAGTTTGCTTGTAATTACCCTGTGTATGTTCTTTCTTGTAGACACTTTGAAAATACTCAGCAAAGGAATTCACAATCTCATTGTCGGTCTCTAACATCCGGCCATTATATGTTAGTGTATTACCATTTAAATGACGAGTCTTCTGTTTCATCTTTAGTCACCACATAGTATACAGAAGCCGCAATCTTCCATTTTGCTAAAATATAAGGTTACCTTGACTATTCCCTGATTTTTTATTAGAGTTATGAGCTATAATTGCATATACTTTCTTGTGGTTCTTTTACAGGCATAAAATTCCTTCTGCGCATCATACCAGGAGGGCAAATAGTTATCGTCTTTTGCTGGAAACACGATCAAATAATTTGTTTCAGTATCGTAATTTATTAACTCTGCTCTTGGCAAGTGTAATTAGAGAAAATAAAGTATTGATGGTGGAAGCAATCCAAGCGAGAATCAAAAAACTAAAAACCTCATACCCCTAGACAAAAAAGACAAAGCTACAAAACATATTCTGTGTTATATATAAATAATAACCACAAATCATCACATCAGAAAACAAACCAATACAATCAAATACCAGTAATTTTTTTTTCTTAATTTTCAAGTTATAGAAACAAATTGAAAGAACAATGATATATGGGAAGGGAATCAAGCTGTAAACCATTTTTCAAATTTAAAACTATCACATTCTTCAATCTTTTCACCTCAGTCTTTAAATTTTCTGAAATTGTCTCCTTCAGTCTGTAATTCTTGCAATCTCGTATAAGAATATAACATCCATGCCCAATCAACTGTGAAGGTTCAATTTTTTTACGAACATGTGATACGAATGGGGTTGTTTAGTGAAAGTTCATTGTAGATGGCAGCATAAATATTCACCCATTCGCTTTTCATCCCTCATTTGTTTTACATATGGAAATTATTACTGCAATGAGGACTTATTTTAATTTTCCTAATACGAGATATTTATCGAATTAGCATGGATTATTGTGTTCTAAACTCGGACATAATTAAGAAGCTTGGCAACCCCATCGCAGGTCTACGGACCGCAACGTGATGACACGATCACATAGCCCGAGCAGCAGACCATCGCTGCTCGTATAAGGCGTAGGGAATTGGCGACCCCATCGTCCAGCTGGCTTCTGCTGGCTGCAATCAGCCCTCGCAGCTAAACACCTACGTTGATTGAAAGGAGGACCAGCAGAGAGAAGTTACATTCACATTCATCTCATCTTCATCCACAGATGATTATCATTTCATCTCCTCTTGTGCTGTGAGTTGCGCTTCCGCGCAATGACCAAGGATGTGACAGGATGTACTTGCATTAACGATGGCCCCTGGGCCCAGGGGAAAGGGGGCGGAACCATTGGATAGCGCCTAGTTCTTAACAGCAGATTCTTGGATGGTCTAGCTCGTTGAGACTAGGAAGTGCGCCATTGGGGAGCTCTTCCGATCTTTGGTCTCGCCAACACTCGGGGGAGTGGGTGTCCCAAGTATCCATCAGTCGGGAGTACAAGTGATTTCGACGCCAAGTCATTGGACTTCGCCTCGATTTCCAGCTAGTTGACAAGGGTGATGAGGGTAGTACCCGGCAGCCTCGTTGGCTCCTCAGAACGAAGACGGAGAAGTGTGGGCATTTACGGCTTTAATTCACCATGGCTCCACCACATCCTAAAAATAAATCGCCTTCGCCAAAAGAAAAGCACAGAATGAAGAGAAAGTCACTGATGTAAGTAAGAAGGCACATACAGCTAATGAATGTACCAGTGACAAGGAAGAAAAACGAGAAGTAGAGGAACAGACAAGTATCGTACCAACTATCACACGATATTTTGTAATTTAAGGTAAAAACGAAACAGAAAATCCAGGTGGTTTGAAGAAGATATCCCCTTTCCTAATTCAAAGACAACTTAGTTATGTTGCAGGAGAGCTACACAATGTTAAAAAGCTTCGGAATGGCACGTTATTAGTGGAGACATCTACAGACAAACAGACAAATAATCTCCTGAAGATGACATCAATTGGAAATCTTGAAGTTATAGTTGAGCCCCATCGCCAACTGAATTTTGCACAGGGTGTAATAACTTGTTGGGACCGTCAAGATGTTCCTGAAGAGGAGATTAAAAGAGAACTCGCCAGTCAAGGCGTAGCCAATGTTAAACGCATCAATAGCAGAAGGACTGGCCAACTCCAACCCACAGGATCATTAATTTTGACATTTGCCATGCCTCAGCTTCCTAAGGATGTGAAGGCAGCTTTCTATCGCTTGCCTGTCCGTCCTTATATACCAAGTCCGCTCCGCTGTTTTAAATGTCAACATTATGGACACACCAGCACGTCATGTAACTTGACCTCTGCTCTATGTGCAATTTGCGGCACCAGTAGCCATGGTGCAGATCCTTGCACATCACTGAAGCCTCAGTGTGTTAATTGCAAGGGTGATAACACGGCCTGGTCGCGTGACTGTCTGGTATTTAAAGAAGAGAAACGCATTAGAGAGCTGATGGTGATTGAGAAAATATCTGCTGGAGATGCAAAACGTCGCGTAAAAGAGTCCCAACGCACCCTTCCATCTGGTGTGTTTTCCACGGTAGCAGCACGATTACCAGTTAAAACTGTCTCGGTTGGTACCCAGACAGTTAATGTCTCAACACAAACAGAGTCTGATGTGCATGTAGATCCTCCGAAGCCTCCCAAAGGATCAGAGACTTCTCACAATATGCCGACACAGAGTCAGGGACAAAAACCACCTGTGCAGAGTTCTAGAACTCCCCGGGTTAAGACTACTTTTAGTCCCTATAGAGTCTCCAAATTAGCTCGAACTTCGCCTCTCGCTACAAGCATTAAGACTTTGACGAACGTTTTGTCTGCACAATTAGCTCAGGAAGAGTCTGCACATACTATCGATCAACCAAGTTCATCTTTGTCCTCCAATATGTTGAAGACCACCTGATGGATCTGGATTTTAATCTCGTGGGAAGGAAAGGGAAACCGAGATATAAACTTAAACGGTAATATTTTTAATTGTTTTTGCAGTTTTATGATTTCCGTTTATTTTAAATGAATATGATCCTTAGCTGTTAAGTTTTATAGTGTATTTTTGTTTTATTTTGTGAGGGCCCATTTACAGGCTTTCTCGTAATACTGGCCATTAGATTAGTAGGATGAGTGTGAAAACCTTTTACATCTTCATCTTTTATATTATGTAAATTGGACACTAAAATCATTTTTTTTTAAAAAGCATCCAATGCGACGTGCACTGGCTGCAAGTATAAAATTAGACCTAGTAATTTGTTGAGTTTTAATTGCATGGAGTTGATCTTAGTTAGATTTACAGTATGTAATCACCAATAGTTGACGTGGATGCTTTCACGGTTAACCATATCTTTATATTTCGTAATTAACTGGTGAAATGTTGAGTCAAGATTACGAGGCCAATGACAATATTCACCCAGAAACAACATTAACTGTGATTACGAGAAAGAAGCACATTTTTTTTTTCTCTCTCTCTCTCTACACAAATTGTGTATTTACTGTTCTCTATTCCCGCTTTTTCAGTACATGGAAAAAGGGTTATACATAGCGATATGCGCCCAATGGTTACATAATAGAAAATGCTATGATAATGCTATCTTAATTCATATAGGAAATTTAAGACCTATATACGAGCGAAGGCAATAGCGATGAGATTGCGTACTACAAACACTGTTCAGATAGTTGTGATAATGAGTTGACCAGTGTTGTGTGAGCGCGCGTCAAAATGGACACTAGCAAAGAGAAAATACGCTATATTTTACAGTTTTTCTTCGATAAAGGCGAAAACGCAAGCCAGGCGGCTGCAAATGTGAATAGTGTTTATGGTCCTGATACTGTAACAGCCAATCACGCGCAATTTTGGTTTCGTCGATTCCGTTCCGGTAATTTGACGTCAAAGATGTACCACGCACTGGAAGGCCAAGTGTCGAAAATGTCGATAAAATCATGGACATTGTCGCGTCCGACCGTCATGTAAGCACTGTTTCGATTGCCCAAGAGCTAAACATTGCACAAAAAACCGTGTGGAACCATTTGCATAAGGCTGGATACAAAAAGAAGCTTGATGTATGGGTGCCACACGAGTTAACGCAAAAAAACCTCATGGACCGAATTTCCATCTGCGAATCGCTGCTGAATCGCAACAAAAGCGACCCATTTCTGAAGCGGTTGGTGACTGGTGATGAAAAGTGGATCACTTACGACAACGTCACGTGAAAACGGTCGTGGTCGAAGCGCGGTGCGCCGGCGCAAACGGTGCCCAAGCCAGGATTGACGGCCAGGAAGGTTTTGCTGTGTGTTTGGTGGGATTGGCAGGGAATTATCTACTATGAGCTGCTCCCCTACGGCCAAACCCTTAACTCGGAACTATACTGTCAACAATTGGACCGTCTGAAGGCAGCAATCGCCCAGAAGCGCCCAGCTTTGGCCAATAGGAGAGGCATTGTGTTCCACCAGGACAACGCCAGGCCACACACATCGATAGTGACTCGCCAGAAGCTCGGTTGGGAGGTTCTTATGCATCCACCTTATAGTCCGGACCTGGCACCGAGTGATTACCATCTGTTCCTGTCCATGGCGAACACGTTTGCTGGTGCAAAATTCGCGTCAAGAGAGGCTTGTGAACATCGACTGTCTCAATTTTTTGCCAATAGGGACAAGGGCTTCTATGAGAGAGGCATCATGATATTACCTTCCAAATGGCAACACGTTATCGAACAAAACGGCGCATATGTGACCTAAATCGGATCATTCTAACTATGGTAAGTCAAGCCTTCAATGTCATGCAAAAATAATGGATTACTTTTTACTACACCAGATACATTATTTGGAAAGAGCTCATACAAACATTACCGAGTGTGAATGTTATGTAGCACACAGATCGACAATCCTGACAGCAGTAGCCGCGTAGTTTGAGGCGTTAGGCCAGCGTCTCCAAGGTTCTGGGCTCGAACCGCGGCTGGAGATGTTTGTGGATTTTAGATACCTAACAGCTCATGCAGTTTAGACGGACCGAAGTCATTAGTTACAAAAATGATCCAAATATGACAAATGACCCCAAAATGACAAAATTCACTGAGGATTTGCAAATCGACAATTCGCTTTTTTTTCGGGTTTGTTCCCGCCCGTAACTGTCAAGTTCACTGACATCCTTCCGCATTGTTTATTGACTATTAAGTTCACTTTTTCATATACTAAATAGTAGTTTTTAGTGAACAGTTATACAAAATTTGTGCCGTAAACATATTAACGTTGTTATTTGGACAAATATTGTGATTCGACCCGCCATTTCCTCACATTTCACAAAATTATACGTTACACAAGATATATCACTGGTGAGGAAATTATCTACATATTGCAACTGTACAAAGCATACACATATAAAAAAACTCATGCATAATATAAAATAAAGCTACTGAAAAATAAAACTCACTAAATAACTAGTTCAGTTTTATTCCTTCAACCACTGCACTTGGCAATCGAAGTTATTCTTCAAATGTGTCGACCTTGAACCAATGTGAAGACACTTTTAGCCTAATGTTTCTTGAAACATTATTTATTCTTCAGGTTTACGCAACAATATTACAATGTAATTTCGATTTTTAGGGGGGGGGGGGGAAATGAAGCTTACGAACAATATTTCGATCAGATCACATCCAACATTTTCGTTTCATTTCCCATGTCCATAATTTCCGAATAGCCATTTTCTTCGTTAACTGTCTACTGATTCATTTTAGCATCCGATGACCTTGCAAATAACCATTGTTTTTTTTTTAAAAAAAGCGATTATTGTGATTGAATGGTACCAAGCAATACAAATTTCTATATACGGGAATACTGTGGAATAACAGCAAGGGGTACACGGATAATGCTGCCACCATCGGAAAGTTCGGCAGTGAACAACCCCATTCTCGTACATGAGATTCTCATCTTTACTTTGAGTGATAATATTTGGCTCAATGGATATTTTTAAACAACGAATAACAGAAGTAGTTTATGATGATGATACAACTTTCCCAAATACTTGTACTGATATTAGCGCACTGAAAATTATGGCTGAAAACCAGGGGTGGATTTCGGTTTCATTTTTTGGCCTGGCCCACTGCTTGGAAAGGGTACATTTTTGGGACAGTATAAAGGGTCATTACAGAATAATAATATAATTATTATTATTATTTTGCTTCGTTTGGCTAGGTGTTTGGAAACTTTTGAGTTTTGACCTCCCCCTGCGAGGCCAGTCCAGAGCTGCGCACTTTAGCTTCCTCAAAAATTATGCTCTGACCCTAGCAGTAGTTCAAACTCACTTACAAATATGAGTACCTTACTCTTCGTACCTTGTTTTTCATATCTGTCAATGGACTAGACACTAGAATTTAATTCTTTCCTGCTCCTTTTCTCCTCCTTTCCTTTCTTCGTTATATACAGGCAAAATAACACCGACAAAACATTTTCACGGGATTCCTAATATGAAAATAAGAAAAGGATAAAATGTTTCATTTCAACGATATAGACTTCCGAAAGCGCGGGAAAATGAGTTTTAGATCTTGATATTTCCAATACGACAAACAGAAGAAGTGGGGCGTCATGATACCCTCAAATACTTCAAACCTAGGGTTGTTACATTTCAAGAGTGAAAATCCGGGACGCTACCAATTTACGAAAATCTTTGAAATGTGCAAAATAAAAAAGGGTTAAACACGTTAATTAATATCCTTGTGTTAAAAACTACGTCAATTTTATATCCAACACTCTTCACCTAAGTAATCGCAATGAAAATTATACTACTTCTACAATTGTTAAAATATTCCCTGGTCGTAGTACGCGCTCATTGTTGTGTAAAAGGAAGAAAAAGCTAAAAAAAATCTACAATCAATAATACAAAACAATACATTTTCCCACCTCATAAGATTTTATTTTATCTAAATTTTAAAACATTTCTCAATGTTGCCTTGCTGATTACAAATTATACTTTTTTCTTGGCATTGTTATGGTCAGTGGAAAATTACCAAGAAATTCAATCGGTAATTTATATATCTCCGAAACAGGAGGCAGATAAAAACAAAGAGTAATACCGCAATGCCCATGGAAGAACAAAACGCTTTGTCCCTGGCCCATTGAATAAGATGTTTCGTTCAATATTAAAGTGAACTGAATCGTGAACTTGAATTAAATCATTGTTCTATGTAGTCAAGACTTTTTAAAAACTTTAAGATGCCATAATCATTAACTGAAGTGAATATAATCGTGTAAACAGAAAGGAAACAATAATTTTCCCCTTCCTCTATTCTTCGATGCAAATCGGGACATTTATACATCCCGACAATTATTTTTGGAATACCGGGAAGTATATCTCGATTATGGTACGGTCCCGGATTTTCCGAGACGAATAGCAACCCTAATCAAACCTTTTCTATTAAAAAATGCATTTCAAAATTGTGCAATGGGTGTACAAGGGATTGTTTCCTAAGAAAGTAGGAGACCACCTCGAAGTCCCGTTTTGACAGTCATTCTGTCGACAACTTTCAACTCAGAAACTACTAGGCCTGGTGGTTGAGGTATCATTGGAAAGGTCTTGAGACGAGTTAAATCACGTATTATTCATCCAAATCACAGGGGCGGGTTTCGAGTTCCGGGGCCCATATTTTAATTTAAAAATTAGGACTATGAAGGTTTCTCAAGTGTAATGGAAAGGACTTCGCAAGACTAATACAAAGCCGTATTATTCATCCAGATCACAGGGGCGGGGCTCGAAACACCGGGAGAGGGAAATATTCAACTCAGGAACTGTTAGACCTAGGAAAATAGTTGAGGTATCGTTGCAGAAATCTCGGAGCAATTTTTCCAACGGAACATTAATAATCCAAGGATGCTTGCTGCTGAAAGTTTAGCTCATATGCACAGTCCCCCGACAGGAATCCGCCTCACTTGCTTTTAGAAGTGCTTTTGATAATGAGCTCAAATGAAGTTGCAAGCAAACAAAATCCTAAATTCTAATACTGAACCTAGAAATTTCTTAGACTCGATCGAAGTAATTAAATATATTTACTTATATACTTACTTTGGGCTGCTGGAGATCTCTTCTTGCAACTTTTGACAATGTGTGTCAACTGCAGCTGTTGCAGAAATGTCCCAGAAATTATTGATAAAATGCAGCACTAGATTCAAAAGCACTATCACCAAGACAAAACAAACTTCACTATACTCATTGCACATAAGGTTTCTCACTCACGACTAGTAATGAACGAAACTAACTAGTATTTATTTGCTACATATAGGCCTAGTTTATTAGTATACATTTTATCTTGTTATCGTTTTACAATCTTATTATTCATTTATACTTACTACTACAGTATACTTGTACAGCTAGAACTATTATTCATTTATACTTATGTACTAATACTCTTACTAATCATGACGTTGTCTATTGCTATGTATAGCTTAATAACAACAAAATAAATTATTATTATTATTATTATTATTATAGTGCGAATTGTTTAGATTTTATCTCAAAAGAAATTCATCAACTTCTCCCGCTTTTCTAAGTTAATCCTTAAACCGAATAACTCTGGAATGAAATACGGAGATTTGGTCGGTTTCTCTCCAAACGATTTCGACATGCTGTATGCGCGTGATAGAGCCAATACATAAGGATAACTGCAAGTGGACCGAGAAAAATAAAAGCTGAAAATTAATTGTTTTGGAGAAGAGTACATACGTTCCCTTTTCACTGCATACGAATTGCGGAACAGTATCGAAAAATTGGTTTTGTGGTTAGAACGGTTTTCCCAATATGGTTTACCAACACCACAACTACTTAACAAACAGACAATCTAAGAGCACGAAACAGTCCACCACAACTGAAGTCACCTGTCTTAGCTCTCGTATGCTGAAAAGCCCCACTAACACAACTTTAATGCTCATAATTATTAAATTGTACCACTGTACACTAAGCAGCGCTTTCTACCATTGAAGACTGGGGGAGCTCCATAACATTCATGTGCGTCATATCCAAAAACGCACAGGAATATTCATGTTGCGCAAGAAGGCTGTTAGAACTCCATTTTTTTCGTGAATGTCTTAATACGTAGAATTACCTTCCAGATTTAACTACAGGAAGCTTTGTGAACGGTACCTAGCAGAGGAAAAGTGACAATGTGTAATTTTAAATGAAGTATGGCTATACCTCTCCGACTGTGGTGAAGTTCAGACAAAATGGTGAAGTGCGCCTGATGAAAAGGTGTGCTGTGAATTCGTACTTCAAGGCAAAGAAAATTTTGCTAAAGGTTTTGTGATTGTTGCTGAATATGCTGCATATTCCCGGTACCAAATGCTTCATACTATCAAGAACGTATATTCACATATCTTTGTAGGGAAGAAATTTCGGCATTCTACAAAGAGAATATACCATCAGTTGCAATGCATCAGACTTCGAGTCATGTCGACAGAAAATTAGTTGCATTTTACGGATGTATGTAAATCAAAACGTTGATTCGCGTTGTTTCATTCAGTCCCACATTTATCAGATTTTAAACTGCTGAAAATAAGACTTTCTGCTTGTCAACTGCGAACTGTAGACGTCTATTGGAAAGCTTGGAAAAGAAGAGAGGAACAGAACACCCCTCAATCATCTTCAAAATAGTCTGTTACAGTAGATATTGCGATGTCGGGCAGTTGTTCGCAGTGCCTGAGGTTGAAGATAACCGTGATAGAAAAGGAACATCTTAATGTTAAAGGTTTCAAATCGTTCAAATAGAAACTGATTTTAGCTCTTTGTAATGTACATGGACAATTGCGTTATGTTGATGTCGTAATTTTAAAGTATTTACAGAACATAAAAGTTTAAGCGGATAGACCTAAACTAAAACTTAATCTTAAAATACTAGACAAAGTAGTTTACATTTTGTAGACCGCCAATTTGGAGTAAGATTGTGCTTACCCCCCCCCCCCCCTTTCTTACTATTCTACGTTACAGAAAATACTTTAGTACCATAAGGGTTAAAGGAAGGACAGGAACTAGGAAGCTATCTTTCAAAGGTGTCTCCCTTGAGGGTAGATTTAAGCAAGGGTACGGTAGCTTTCAACTTGGCTGGAGCAGTTTTGAACAAATCCTTAATTTTATTACAATTACAATTTATTTTCTTAGTAAATGCTTTTAAATACAAATACGGAAGCAGAAGAAAGTAAACTAAAGCTTTACTAGCCATACAAAGAATATAAATCACGCAGTTGTTAAGAAACTTTGAACTTGCTTGCGTGTTTCTTTATTTGTGTTATGAGGATTGCATAACCATTAGGATTTCATAAACTTTGTACTCTTAGAAATTTTGTAAAAAAAATTACAAATAGCCTAATTGAAATGCTTTAATAGCAAGAACGAAAAGAACGAAACACTGTTAACAATATAAACTATGTTGCAAAATATTTTTTCCTCGCAACAGTAAGTTTTAGCTATAGGGACATAAGCTGCTACCTTGCTCAAATCTGCCCCTTCTTTTTGTTCAAAACTGCCCCAGTACGTCGAATTACACACATTTTGTTATTATGGGAGATGGCAGATGAAGAACGGTGATCAGAAAACAATAAGGACAATTTAATATGTGAAGAACTGTAGTTACTTCTTAAGTTAACATGGAAGAATAAGCTACAGTTCTCTTCGCTCCAAAAGCTTACAATCTCTTATATTATTTTTTACTTTGGCACACACAAATTATATGAAGCACCGTACTTCAGCAGGTAACGCACACAAATGACTGCTGTGTAGCATTGTGTTCCCAATTTACAAATGTCGGAAAAAAGAAATTTCGTTTTATTAATTAAACGTTATCTCCGATGTTCGAATCAAGGTACTTCCTGTTCAAATGTACCCCCCTCTCCCCTAGTATATTTTCCTACGAATTTACGTAGACATACCATGTTTAAAATGTGAGAAATGTCAATGCCATTTTCCAGTGATGGTATGGCGAAAATAGAACCACTATGTCTTACCAGCGCATGTCGTCTCACTTCGTCCACTGTCATTGTCTTCCGACGGCTAGAAGAGATGGAGGTCAAGCAGAAAAATATAAATATATACTAAGATTTACCGGTACTGCAGCAGTTGTTTTTCAACAATAAAAATTTCTAATTTATATAGAAAGATTACTTCTGGTATGATTTGATAGTATAATTTGATAAATATTTAAAGTATTACGAATTCGATCCAATATGAAAATTTATTTCTAGTTTTATCCTATGTCTCGTACGAAACATTTATTAGTTTATGTAAGTACTGCAAAATACACGATTTTCTTATGTACGTAGTTGACTTTGTCTTGTCCGCTTTTCCTGATAAGGGGATTATTAAAAAAATAGGTTACTTCATATTTATCTTTGCTAACGTCGATTACTATTTTAATGAACCAGTAACTTTGTCACTTTCAGATTTCTGAAACTCACAGTCACTAAATTTACTGCCAAATTCAGAATTAAAAAGGATTGAGGTGTTGGCAACTTCCGAATGGATCAGCTTGCCATGCCTCAGTATGTTTTTCTTTCTTCTTCTTCTTTTGGGGGACACATTCGTACAGGTTTTCAGATTAAACCCAATTTCCAAACAAAGTGTGATGCTAAATACCATAAGAAGCCATAAAAATGAGTTGTGAATAAGTAAAGAATTTAATATTTACTGTAAGTTCACGCTCTTCAAGTATACAAAGCTCATTTTTTAAAATCTAGCCACCTCACAGGAATCATGTACTTTACTTTCCGGGTCGATGCCATATCTCAAACAAACTGTTCCCAGATAGCACGCCAGTTTATACCAAGTTTCGACTAGCCTTGTTTTTTCCCTATGATGATAAACTTCACGGACCAAGTTTGCTGCAGAGTTGTTGCAAAATTGGCAATAACAAACCTGCCGCATTAAACTGGGAAAAAACATCCATGGCGTCTGTTAGTAATCTGCGTAATAGCTACGTGAAGGATAATTTACGGTACGAAAGTGCTGGTAACTAGCTCTCGGCTTGGCGTAATGTTTGCGTGTTGGATTACAGACTGGAAAACCTGGGTTCCATAAAAAATTATCTTCTTGTTTTAACAACTTTAGTTCATTTTGTTCGTACTTATAAATATCCTTTTTTCCTTTTGTATTTTTCAACATTTTATACAATTTTCAAAACTGTACACATTTCACGAAAATAAATTAAACAGTTCACTTTGGATAATTATTCTTTTCTTTCATTAGATATACGCAATATGGCATCGGGTACTGAAAAACCCAATATGGCATCGACCCGAGCAGTAAAGTATGCACATCATTATGATTTTTCTGAGGGGTCTCACTTATTAAAAATTAGTGAAGCAGGCTTCATAGCTCTAACACAGGATAAAATCAGCAATATCAGTGTTAAAGCCTACATGCATGCTTTTGCTGCATAAACAATCTTCGTAACATAAAAGAACTAGTAAAATAACTCCTTCAGAAGATGAACCGTGGAGTAGTGGTTGGAATGAGGACAATAACAAATCTGTAGCTTCTAGGTTCGAACCTCACTGCAGACAGTTGATTTTTTTTTCTGCTACAGGCTTGATGTTGTTTCACCAAAATTTCAACAAGACGAGTTCGTAGCAAGTTTGACGTGAAAGGTTTGTAGTAAGATTGGCATCTAAGGTTTGTAGTAACTTTGTCACATGCCAACTAGCAACTTTACTGCAAGATTGTAGTAAGTTTGCAGGCTTGCAATGCCAAACTTGCTGCAGATTTGCAATGCCAAACCTTATGCAAACTTACTGTAAATTTACATGTTATCTGGGAGTGCATTATGCAAAAACACTAATTTGATCATAGTTATTAAAGCATGTATACTCCCTTATTTTAAACTAATGAACCTGTAGAAATTTTCTTTCGTTGTTATAGGTGATACTGGAAAGGATGTAGGCATTCCATCTACTTATTTACTGCAAGTGCGCGGAAATTCTAAGAACAACACTAAAGCATCACAGGTATGTCATATCTAGATTTAGCAATTATAAACGAAGACTCAGTGATATATCTATCTGGAATTATTTTTAAAATCGTGTCGTTTCTTTATTATTATTACTGTTATTATTGTGGAGGTGACACACAAACGCGAATATGTCCAAAATTTGCCAAAATGAGATTCGATATGGAATGGTACTTAGAGGAAAAGGGGAATATCAATACAGCAAGCTAGAAATTTCACGCTACAGAAGACACAAAAATAGAAAAGCTAAACTTCAAAGATAATAGTATCTGGAAACTAACTAAACACTTAACTAAACCGTACACCCCCACCCCTTCACTACACGGGGAAAACGGGCTAGTATACTCCAATGACGATAAAGCCAACACATTAGCAGACACACTGGAAAAAACCTTCAAACCTAATGACACAATAAGTAACATCCGAAATGACATGCTAGTTAAAAACACAGTACGTAACACACTGCAAAATAACCCTACCACCAGTGCAAAGAAAACTAACAAACGTGAAATATCAAAAATCATTAAGAAACTTAAACCACTTAAAGCTGCAGGCCCAGATAATATTCAAAATATATGCATTAAACAACTACCTCATGAAGCCATACTCCTTCTAATTCTCATAATAAATGCAATAATGAAGCATGCTTACTTTCCTTCAGCCTGGAAACTAGCTAAGGTAGTAGCATTGCCTAAACCAGGAAAGGATCCTAAGTTCCCTCAGAACTACAGACCAATAAGCTTACTCAACACACTAGCCAAAGTAACTGAAAAGATATTATTAACAAGAATTAAAAATCACATAAAAACCCACAACATCCTGCTACATGAACAATTTGGATTCAGAGAACACCACTCCACTACACACCAACTTGTCAGATTAGTAGAGTTCATTACAGATAAATTCAACAAAAAACAAGGAACAGGGACAGTATTCCTAGACATAGAGAAGGCATTTGATCGAGTTTGGATTACAGGACTTCTCTACAAACTTACTCAGATAAATTTACCAGACATTTACATACATATACTCAGTTCTTACCTAAAAAACAGAAATTTTTATGTCTCAGTAGGGAAATCAGACTCATCAAAAAGGAAAATTGAAGCAGGGGTCCCCCAAGGTTCACTTTTAGGTCCTACATTATTCAGTTTGTTCATAAATGACATACCCAAAACAACGAACACAGAAATAGCACTCTTCGCAGATGACACTTGCATATACACTAGAAGTTGGCAACCACACTTAGCAACCAGATACCTACAGGAACACCTTAACCAACTTCAAGACTGGTTCCAAAAATGGAAAATAAAAATAAACACAAACAAGAGCGAATGTGTATACTTCACAAAAAGAAAAAAGAAACCTGACACTAAATTAAAAATACACAATCAAGACATACAATGGAAAGACTCAGCCAAGTACCTTGGAGTAAAACTAGATTCAAAGCTAAACTTTGCCGCACACATAAATACACAGATAGGTAAAGCAGTTGGAAGATTAACAGAACTAAAAAGCCTCTTAGCATACAGTCAACTAAGCATTAAATCAAAAGTCATATTATATAACTCTTTAATAAAACCGATTCTAACTTACGCAGCACCTGCTTGGGGTCATGCTCCAAAGACATATCTAAAAAAGTTACAAGTATTTCAGAACAGAGTAGTAAAACTAATTACACAAAGTGCAAGGTACACTAGACTAATTCCGTTGCAGCAACAAATAAATATAGTACCAATAACAGACCATCTAAAACAGCTCGCACAAAACTTCTACATTAACAGTAACAACGCACAAAACAAACTTGGTAATTCACTTGGCAAATATGATATAGGGAATCATCTTAAACATAAACGCCCACTTCACATGTTCACATAAAACACTATAAACTAAAATAAACTAACATAAACTTGTCCTCCCGGGTGAAAAAAAAAAAAAAGTTTGTATGCTTAAGGTTGAATGAATGGAATGGTTGCAATGTAAGCATGTATGATACTGACTAACGTACTCACAGGGAAAAAAAAAATGTTGGATGCTTACATTAAACCAAGTATGATAATCACTGACGTGCCCAGGAGGAAAACCAAAACCCACTTCCCAGACTAATAAGTTTTATTTTCACAGGTTTTCACAGGTTAGACCAAGGACGAAAGCCACCAAGGAAGAAGCTTCGGACTTGCACAAGTGCGCTACCACGCTCCACTAAGTGCAAGTCATGCATGCACAAAACAACAGTTGACAGATAGGATGCAAATCAATAATAATTACAGACATTTACCTGGGTTTTTCCACCCTTTACGCATGTGTGGTTTACCAGGTAAAACTATTATAGTTAGAACCGATAAGGGGTTTTTACAGAAAATGTCGCATGTCATTTCTGGTTTTTCCCTCTATTAAAACTCTTAACGCGCTTTCCTGTCATCTTATTTCACCTTCTTTCTTCTTATATACACTAAACCGATACGCGGTAAATGTCTCCGAATGGATAGAAACCGTAGCATCCACACCCGTGCCATAACCTATAGTTGCATGAATGCATGTAGGAGAGTCGCAGTAGTCAGAGTTGGCGACTCACTCACTTGGCGTTCTTGGAGGGGCCATGTTATCACAACCTTTCTATTTCTATTTCATGAAAGTAACGCAAACGCGCACGTTCCCAGTAATCATGGGTGGCGGAACGAAGAATCATGGGTAGACTTTGCCCTCTCTCCAGTCCCCCCCCCCCCGAAATACTTTCCGTTGTTACAAGAGTAGAAGATTTCAAGAACATTGCATTTTTTAATGTGAGAGCTTTATGTTCTTTTGAGAATTTTAAAGTACATCACAAATGCTGAATTTATAGTATGTTTGCTTTTCATCATCTTCTGAAATTAACAAATCCCCCCACCTCTCAGTGAATGCTTCCAAATAGAAAATATAACGATAGGCAAGGCTGGGCACAATTGCTCTTCTCGAAAAAGAACAGAACAATTTGAATGGCGTTTACTCACAAATCACAAGGTTTGCAGCAGAAGAAAACATTTTTCTTCAGCCTACAGAATATTACGAAAAAAAGAAAGAAGAAGAAAAAACTAGCTCTCCACTTTATGAGTTTTGTATTGACGTACTATAATCGAATGGAAATAAGATCAAAATTACTGGAGAGCGTCTGTATTCCTCCGCAAAATGGACTCAATCACAACTAAGTTTAAAACAAGTTTTAGAGACTTGGAATTTGCAATAAAGCTAAGATAATTTTTGCAATCTTTCGTTTGAAGGAACTGCTACATATCTTGCTCAATACCGTGTCTTTTTTCCATTGATTGATTTTTACTTCAAGCCCAAATGAAAGTTAGAAGGGCAATGATGAAATGAAAACCACAACATCACCGACCGTGAACGTAGGTTTTCAGTGATGCGTAGAATTAAAACTTGGATACGCTTGTAGAAGGGATCAATTCCTTTTTTGCATCGTGTTAATTTTTTAATTAGCAGAGATCGTGTTGTCGCAGTGAAAGACACAAAAACATTGAGTCCCATATATTTAAAATCATATGTGTGATAAGAAGAACGAAAACAAGAATACTTTTAGTACACAAAAAATCATTAACTGCAACTTGAAATATGCTTCTGACTGATCTCAGCCATATTGTCCTCCGAACTAAAACTTCTAAACAAAAGACGATCATACTGCGAGACAAGAGTATATATATGCAGTAATGCTACCATTCATATACTTATTACATTTGACAATAGATGTCACCAACAACAAGATCAATTTATTCTTTTCGCCTCAACACTTCTTCCAAAAGAATAAATTGATGCTACCTCCTCCTCTCTTATATATATATATATACACGAGCTCCTGCGTAGCCTAGTCGGTAGCGCGCTCGACTTCAATGCGAGCGGTCCCGGGTTCGATTCCCGATGGGGGCTCAAATATTTCGGTGTTGACCCAGCATCGTGAGGAGCTGCTGTGAATAAAAGATAGTGGCGATCACAGTGAGAGCTTCGGCTCTCCTCTCCCAACCCGTCTGGTCAGCGTGGGAGCAGTAGACCAACTCCTCCCTTCGGGGAGAGGCCTCATCCACTAGTGGATTGAATATGGCTGTGATTTATTATTATTATTATATATTTACACACACACACCCATACTGTGACGGAGAATGGTAAATCTAGATTTTTCAAGAGGTTTGGTAATATATCAGCAATTTGTTTCTCAGATTCAACATATAGCACTTGCAATTCTTTTCTTCACAACACTGACGCACAAAACACTGCTTGATTTCAATATGTTTATTTCTCTTGTGAAACTCGGGATTTTTCGCGAGCTTAATAGCACTAATGTTATCTACCGTAATCACAGGTATATCATCTTTTCTGATTGCACTTAATTCACTCAACAATCTTGACAGCCACAAAATTTCCTTCGCCGTTTCCGACGCTGATACAAATTCAGCTTCAGTTGTCGATAATGCCATAGCTGATTGAAGTTTGCTTTTCCATGAAATCGCTTCACTAGAAAACATAATTAATACACCACTGGTAGATCTTCTTTTTTTCACATCACGCGCATAATCTGCGTCAGTGTATCCACAC
>JAGDQP010010724.1:7762-54974 GCA_022664845.1 Lepisma saccharinum
TGTATGTATGTGTGTGTGTGTGTGTGTCGTCAGTTGAATGTTTTGATAGCTTTGAAGGGTAAGGTGACAAAAATATAAACTTCGTTCGATTTCAGACTTCGTGTTCATATAAACTGTTTTAGGGCTCTTATAATAATTCCATTGTTTTTTATTGCCCTGAGGTAACGTATGGATATTTCTTTAGAAGAAGAATTCTAACGTCGGTCATTTTGGGGGGTGAAGTACCTGGAATTCTCACCTGAACTCTGATAACTTTTTATTGTTTTTGTGTTATGAATAGCAAACTATAATTATAATAAATTTTGCTTTCACTGTTGTGAAGTCAGTTCAGTGTGTAACATTTCTTTAGAAGCAAAATGCCAACTTGTTTTGTTCCGTGGTGTAATACAGGATATGATAAGGTATCTAAAGGAAAACATTTTTTAAGCCACCAAAAGACAAACAGCTCTTTGATAAATGGGCACGGGCTATTGACAGAAGCGATAAAGCTCTTTCAAATAAATCATCTGTGTGTGACGTGCATTTCTCTGATGATCTAATCATCAAAGTCGTTGTGAATAATAATAGAATTGACATTCCGAGACAGAGATGGTCGTTAAAGCCTGAAGCTGTTCCACATATTTTCCCAAATTTGCCTATGTATTTGTCAACTACCGTCAAAATCCGTAAAGCTCCGCTGTAGAGAGAAAGCACAAAAATTATAAACACAAACCAGGGTTCCTCGGTAATTACTAACAATCCCTCCAAGTACTCTGGGACTACGCACGCAGCTGATTCTAAGAAAATCTTTCTGGATCTAAAAAGAAAATGTAAAAATTTGAATAGAAATTTAATCAGAATGAAAACTAAACTTGTTTGTGAGATAGCCAGAGTATTATCGTTGGAAAGAAAGCTTTTAAACAGAGAACGAAATTCTGAGTACACGGGAACAAAATATTTAAGTAGAAAACAAAAAAAATTATTATCAACACATTTCTGAAAAAGTGCCAAACTTCTTGCCCAAAGGGAATGCGACATTCGGATGAATTTATTTTGGAAAGTTCATTATTGAAAATTACATCTCCCAAAGGTTATAGACATTGTTTACGACATGAATTATTGCCTCTTCTGTCTGAAGTTCATTTGAGAAGATTATGTAAAGGATTGAAATGCAGTTACGGTCTCAACACAAATGTTTTAACGCAATTTCTAGTATTTTTAAAACTGAAAACGAAGAAAATAAATGTTTTGGCATCGTTATATTTGATGAAGTAAAACTTAGAGAAGAAATTCTGTTTAATTCATGCTCCCTAAAAGTCGACGGCTTTGTAGATTTGGGAAATTTAACACCAGAGGAGCAAATAAAGACGTATGCAAATCATGTCTTGGTTTTCATGTAAGTGCCTCTTCTGTACAATTGGAATCAGCCTGTTGCAGCTTATGTAAGTAAGAGTCCAACACCGCGAGATATTTTAGCAAAAATTCTCATCCAGGTAATTATACAATTGGAACAAACAGGAGCAAGAATAATTGGCATTACTTGTGATGGAAGCCAGTCCAATAGAAAGGCATGGAGAAATTTAGAAATTAGAGGTCAAGTGAACACTATTAAGTGCAGTTTTCCCAATCCAACAGACAAGGACAGAAAAGTGTGGGCTTTTTCAGACGCAGTTCATGCAGTCAAATGTATTAGGAATTACTTCCATGATAAAGGTCAGGTCATGTACAAAAATCGCGAAACAAATTTTTCATTCTACCGACGTAGCTATGAACTTAATACGTCTGTAGAATTTGCTACAGTTCGTTCTTGCCCTAAATTAACATCTTCTCACATAGACCCTACGTCATTCCAACGTATGAATGTAAGACTGGCTTTTCAATTATTCAGCAGAAGTGCTGCTAACACAATTAGATTTTTCGTGAAACAACGACGGACGGACTTGCTGGCAGCAAAACGAGAGAAGAATTTACGCTAGACATCAATGATTTATGTGATGCATTAAATTCATCTATTCCAGTTAAAGCATTGTACAAAGGGTCGTCATCTCGCAATCTATTGAGCAATTTTTTAGATGAAATAAACGTAGGAAACCACACTTTTGGGTCCCAGAGAACTTTAGAATCCTTAAGAGTTATTCTCAAGAGTATGCTAGAAATATCAGAATATTTGTGGAGCAAAGGGTTTAAATATATACTAACGGAAAATTTTAATCAGGATCCTTTGGAACGTCACTTTAGTATTTACGTTCGCTAAGTTGTGATGCCCATTCTTCAACAATAGACTTCCTTCATGTACACGTGCTTCAATCTGTATACATTCCCATAAAGATAGCGTTGTCATCAGCTGGAAATTGCGAACCTAAGACAGATTTTACTCTCACGTATTTCGTAAATCATATTCGAATCCTTGCAAGAGAGAGAAGAGCACAAAATAAGAATATTGCTGCATTAGTGGAAGCGGACATAAAGAGAAAGATAATTTTAGATGAAACACACATGCCTGACTGGGAGAATGATCTACCTGACATTTCACAAAGTACAATTACCAAGAGTTGTTTACTGTATAATTTGGCAGGTTACATCGTAAAAAAGGTGTCGAAATATACTGACTGTGTTAATTGTCAGCGTTCTCTTCGCAGTGAAGGTCCTTCCATCCCTTCTGTTTCCACTTTCACCCTCATAAAAGATTATGGCACCCACAAAGGCATCCAGTATTTAACCCATCCCTCGAAAAGTGTATTCGACGTTCTTTTCGAAACGGAGACTATTGTGACACAGAAGCTAACTTCTGCGAACAATTTATGGGGTGACATTTTTTATGAGTGCTTGGACTGTATCACCAAAATCGTTGTCAAACCAACGGGACTGGGTTGTGGCACATATCATACAATGGACTTAGCAGCAAAACTGATTTTCCATTATCTGAAATACAGATTTTTTTTCGTGTGAAGGAAGTGAGAAAAGAAATTTCGTGCGGCAAGTCTGCTAAATCTTCTCGGAAGCTTTCTAAGATTTCGGAACATTGAAGATCTTCCCACGCTTATATTAATACTGTGCATTATTTAGTGTTATAATATGTAGCATACCTTAGTTCGTATTCGCTCAGGAATGAACGATTTTTCCTTACCGCAAATTGCATGTACTCAATAGCTGTCAGACCCGCTAATAGCGTCACCATCGCCGCGTAGTGGCGGTCCACAATATTACAAGAAGAGAGCTGACTATCTCTTTTACTGGTTATGGTTGTACATTTCCCCTCCTCGATACTCTGGAAGTGCCCCTGCAATCTGGATAAATGATACTGTTTTGAAGTCGTCCTGCCGAGTCACTTCCAACGACACTTCACACACTTCCCTATCCACACTATTGTGGTATTAACGTCATGGTTCGGAATTGTAGATATCTAGATATGAGGAATTTATCAATTTATGCAATTTTAATAATTCCAATGTAGTAGATTAGGTTATGTAAAATAAACTTGATTACGTAGAACAGGTCAGAGCGGACTTACTCAGAGAATCTACGTTGACAACTTTACCGGAGTTTAAAAGCCTCTATATAATATAAGATTCGAAGGGAATATTTTTTGTTATTTTGTAAATGTTAATGTCAAAGAACCTGGTAATCATCAGCCTATTCCAGGAAATTTCACACCAAGTTATCAGTTGATAGGAAAGTAAATACTTAAATTTCTCACGCGTAAAATATATCTCGTACAACAACAGCAGGTGTGTAAGAAACTCAATGTGTCATAGTAACAAACAACACGTTTTGATCTTTTTAAGGAAATCTATCAAAAATATTTCCAAGAATATCGAATTATTATCACTGATATTTTCGAGTAATACGGACCCTACAATCGGCAAAGAACACGTATTGTTGAAATTATTCGTATTTTTATATCATTTTATTCGTATTTTTCCTCGGGACGGAAACGCCTCTTCCGTTTTCCCACGCATATTCCTTGATTTCTGACGAAATTAGTAATTGATCATCAACCCTATGAGAAAACACAACTACCACCCCATCCCAGAATCACTGCCCTTGAGTGGCCCAAATCAGTTAAAAAAAAGATATGAGAGTTATTGACTTATTATAAATAAGGACTTCTCGTTCTATCGAGAGGTGCTTTTAGTCAGATCATAGACAACAACAGATGAGATACAGACAGACCATCAGAGACTTTCCTAGAAGAAACTCTTGTCTGCCTCGCCGTTAAGCGGAAAAGTTAAAAGTCCAAAAGTTCTCGAATTTAGTCATTTTAGAAGTCCTTTTTGAAGACGTATTTTTACTTTGAAAATCGTGTTCTACAAGTGTTTGTAATGAGACTGAGTTCTATCCGGCAAATGAAGAATGAACAACTTAGATATTTCGTATACTGTGAAATTCGTGACAGTGAGTATTTATAGAACCTTAAATACAACTTTGAGTTTCTTCAATTCGTCGTGTGTGAGGCTTAGAACTTTTGAAGTCAATTGACAACTTCATTGATCTGTCATCAGAGTTTAGATGAGTTGAAGTACTTCCAGATATGAATGTTACAATGTGATGTGTATTTGTCAAATTTGAATTTTGGAGTGAGTACACAATATTTTTGTATTAGCTTGAAGTAATTGTTGTACGGATGTGTCGTTCGGTATGTCCCGCTGATGTCGGATAATCACTAAAACCGACATAATATTTTTCCGTGATCCTGTTTTGTTTTACATTGTAAATTTAGGTTTTAAAGGATCAGTCTTAGTTTTGCAGGAGTCGAGGTACTCTGGCAACTGCCAAACTCTCTACCAAATTTTACTTTCAGCTCGCCCTGATATGAAACTTATATTGCTCGCTTAAAGATTTCATCTTATATTTAACCAACATCTTATGTTTTACAACCTAGCTAACCAACCCGCTTTGTTAGACAACAGTAGATTGACAGTTGAAAATCGCCCCTCTCAACTTTGGAACCGCCCCTGTAACTTGTATGATATGAAATGGTCTTGCTCAGACCTTTTTAACGATACCGAACTCTGGGCTCGTGGATACCTACTGGCATAGTATAAAAGAGAGGTACTCTGTTGTCGGTTCGTTACAACTAATGCTCTATTGATTGAAAGAGGGTTAATACATATTTGCAACTTGACTCACCGTCTGGATAATGGTATAGACTTCTGCAGTACGGGCCTTGAACCCGATTCCTTCTTGGTAATAATACCTTGTGTCACTGACAATCTTGAGGAACTCTGACGTAGCTAAGTTGACGTTTAAATATTGACAATTGATATTTAACTTCCCACATAAATAAATATATTACCTGGCCTTTTTATTAACTTATGTAGTCTCTGTGAAAACACTGTAGCATCCAGACTCGGGTTTGTGGTGGTCCACTAAGTCTCTGAATATGCAAGAAATAATCTATTACTATCTTCGATACCTTTCCAGATCGTTTAGTTTAACTTTACATACATCGTTATATAACTTGTTACATAGTCCATTACATAAACCTTCTCCTGCTTTGTGCTTTGCGAGAAATGATAATCCAACATTCATGTAACTTTTTTATTGTTATGTTATGTAACTGGTCAATGCACTGTCTGGGTATTTTGCTCTCCGCTTCTTGTCCTTGCAATGATCCATATGAATCAATATGAAATTGGGGCCAAAATACTGCGGTCCCTTACAATATTGTAGACATATCTGCTCTTAAGTATCCAGATGTATACAGACCACGCGGTGCAAAATAAAATCTCTGTTGATTGCGTAAACGGGATCAGAAGGCAGTTTGCTTTCGAAAGGTGCTAACTCCTCAAAACGAGTAACCAACTGAATGCTTAGATAAGTTCTCTTTGCTTCGCACGATGAATACGAACCGACGAAAAAGTTGGTTTGTGTTGACTTGTTCATCTGTCTTTAAGTTTTAGGGTTTTGGCCACATGCAACTGATCTTTGTTCTCTTGCTTGAGTTGGTGGTCTGTAAATCGTTGATCGAATCGCAACTAAATATCATGCTTGGATTTCATCACAGTTTACGCAAACATCATCAGCCACTAAGCCTGTGGCTATGGACATCAAAATATTCGATGACGTTTTAGAAACAACAACGTTTGCAACAGCATTCAGACTATCATATTCTGAAAGTCATTACCTCTGGCATTCTTCAACTCTTGCAATTCTTTTTGTTAATCCGACCTTCCTTAGGAAACACAACAATAGTTTTCAACAGCATCTATGCGCGTAGAATCAGGCACTGCAGATACCCAACGTACTGTCACAGTTTCAGTCATCCCTCGACCCTGTGTTAAGCTTTATTGTACTTGTTCAATTGTAATGTCCATCTATATGCCAGATCAAAATCTTTTGTTTCTTTCGAAAGCTGAAGTAGCCATGTTTGACGTACTTGCCATATTCCTCACAAGATATTATCTTTTATAGTGACAACTTTTTCTAAGTACACGTGTGCGTACTTTGCGTAATTGAAAGGGACACCTGCATGCAATCACGGAATCATGGTCTAAATGTGTAAATGTGGAGTTTCCATCGACATAACGTCCTGCCTTTATAAGGAGAGACATGGCTTTGATCATTGAAAAGTACAATATTCTTGGTTTTTCGGTGCGCCTTACGATAGACACATGTTGTAATTTATCGTTCAACATATACAGAGAATCAATTATAAATTCATGACTCCATTAGATATGTATTTCAATAAACAAGAGTGTAAATGTCAATTTCACTTTTAAACGAATTCGATAGATCAATTTATACAATCGCTCCATTCAAGTTAAAAAATAAAGTACGCGGCGATTTTTCCAAGATGACACAATTTTACTAGGTAGGGTTTTGGGAGATTCTAGGTATGTTGTTCGGGGTAACATTTTGAATATTGTACCAATTATCAGTTTTTAAATTGCCCTTTAATTACGTATAATCAGTTTCATGATCTGACATAAAATATACAGTCAAAAAACCTCGCTTACATACAATTACAAATACCACGCTCCCTATTAAAGACGAAACAACTAAAATTGTCATTTAACTTAGTCATTTAACCTGACACTTTAAACAAAGTGTCAGGTTTATTTCAATAAATAGGGTAGAAATGTTAATTTAACTTTCAAACGAAGTCGATTGCTAAATTCATTCAGCAATAAGTTATGGAAAGTATAAAATTTAAAGATGCAGGCGGTGTTTCCAAGATTACGCATTTTCCTCAAGTGGATAATGTAGGTTGTTCACCACATTATTCTAAAAATATGTACTCATTTTGAGGTGCTTGTTATTCATAGTTCCAGGTTTTCATGATACTCATCTATTTACAATGTACTAACATGTTTCAATAACAATTAACAGAAGTAGGAAAATATTACAATGTTGTAATTTTAACAATCATCACAAAATATTAAAAGAAAAAGTAATTTTAAAAATAATTTATTGTTGAAGTTAAGTGTTATAGAAACTAAATAGTTTAACATTGAACACATCCTATCATCTTATACGGTTTCATCGTCATGCATGTGGTAAGTTAATGTAATTTTCTAGATATTATATTGCTAGAATCTTAAATCTTGCATACAACTAATTGTAAGCTTAACATGTAGAATTAGTCCGTAATCATGCACAAGCAGTAGTAAACAAGTAACAGTTAGTGTCCATACAAGATCAGAAGCGAACCATAAAGTAAGATATAGTGTCATAAAAATATATTCTATAATGCTTAAAACGTTCCATACAAATGCAACATTATCAATAATGCTTCCTCATTAAGTTCACTGAAAGTTTCTTTCGTTAACATACTGCCGTGTTTGTTAAACCCCATTGATAAAAACGCATTTATGGACAAATTAAATACATCACATTATATAGCAAGTGCTTCAGAAAATATCATTCAATATTAAGTGAACTTACTACCCGCAGAATATTTCTTTCTTTCTATTTAAAATCCCAGCTGTGAAGTAGTCTACGTAATTCTATAATTTCGAAAGCACAGTTCGTTTTCTTACTTTGTTTATCAACAAAAATCCATTTATGTTTCGATAAACTGGATTGAACGATTTAGGTTTAATATTAATTAAAAGGTTCCGACGAATTCAAAAATAGACGCCATTTTTGTACTAAATTCCTTTCGTTCAAGGGTGAATTATCATATTCTCTATTCCAACACCTATTTGTATCTATTGCCTTTGATATTATTAGAGTAATCCTCCAGAATGGCAAAGCAAGAATAAAACTATAATTTAGAGTGGGCATTAAACAAAATGGTAATGTTTTTAACAATTGAAGTAATTTCAAAATTGTTTTGGTCTGCTAAAAGATAATTTCATTTTGCCTATTTCTACATATTTCAATACACAGTATCTCTTTTCTTGCTTTATTATCAAAATTCTACTACGTGTGGACAGTGAAAACAAACGAGTTTTCTTTCAATTCCGAGAAATCGAGCATAAAAAACATGAACAAATCTGAACAATTTCATTGTATTCCTAGAAATTAGTGGGTTTTTTTTCACGGTTGTATGTCTGTTAAGGTACAATTTTTCTGTGTTTATTTAATCGGTGTTCGAGAACAAAGTCTCTCTGCTATTATTTGTCAAAATCAGGGATTTCGGATAGACACTAACAAGGCACGCCGGCTCGAATCCTGCTGACACTCGTCCTGATTGAAATTATTTAGTGTAATAATCGATTACACACGAGGAAAATTCTGTGATGATACACTTTCTCGGTCGCTGCATTTCCTCGCATATTTTAGGAAAGCGTTCTCCGAGGTATATTACCTCTCAGATATGAGAGGCTGAAGCTTTACATTACAATGAACGCTCACAAATGAAAGTTTTTAAAATAATGTTTGTTTATTATTTTCTTTCTTCATGATTTTTGTATTTTCAGCCCTTTGTTTGTAACTTTCAAAGCATAATCCAACCAGCATAGAGACGTCATATTCACGTCACATAAAGGTCAGAAAGCAGCGATATGACGCGATCATTACGCCTTTGAGCTTCTTGGGAATTTGTAAATGCATAATTTGTAGTTTGTTAGCGTTTATTTAACTGACTATCGTCAAAACGTTTTGATACACGAATGTGTTGGTTCTAATTACAGGTATCGGACATAACACTGCCTGGTCCATAAACCGTTAATAGTTAGCGTGGAATTGAATGTCATGTTAGGTTCAGTTAGATTATATCAGTGCAATTTGACATCCGGAGAATTATCTAAAATCCATGTGAAAAAAACAAAAAAACAAAGTAAAATATATTCGTGGACTGAACAGAAAACTTCTTTTGTGAATCACAAGAAGATTGTTAAATGGGATCGAAACAAATCGTTTCAAACGAATTTGATAATATGAAAAATTAAATAAATCCCCTGAGGGAAAATACTAGAAATTTAGAATTGAATAGGCCCTAATTTGATTTGAATTTAAGTATGGCCTTTCAGCACCAACGAACAGTATAAGTTGCATGTTAGAAGCTTTATAATGATGAACTACTTTAGTACCCAAGAATAGAACGAAAGCTGAAAAGAGTGTGAGTGTGGTTCGTCGCGGGTGCTACCAATTTATTTACTTAACCAAGCTTCAAAGATAATATTTTTTATCGAATATCGGAAGATCCTGACGTGTACGTGAGTATGCATGTACGTATAATGATTGTCTGTATCAGGCAAGGATATACTGTGAGCAAAATATCTACAAAAATATTCGCCACACTTTATCCCTGAAGATAAGAAAGTAGCATTTCAAGGGGAATCCCTTGCAAAATTAAGTACAACAGAAACATTGAACATTCATCTTCAGATACCCCTCCCACTTTTGACCTACTCACATTAGGTACACTTCTGATACAGAAATCTTACGAGTGCTAAAAGTTGGTGCAATATTTTCTTTCGGAATCATGAATTTTAACATTTGAATTTTTACTACTAGCGAGTATATGCGATTTGAAGGTTGGAATTTGGATGATACTATGTATTCTCTTTAACTCATGTAAATTTTCTAAACTTAAAAGAAAGGATTATTTCCAAATTCTATAAAGAGGAAACAGATAAAAAAATCTTGAATACATTGTCGACTCTAGAAGCCAACGGACAACGTCATATTAACGAAGAAAAACGTTCGAGGGTACATATTTTATGTATAATGAAAACTTTATGTGATTCAAAATTGTCATTCTTGTACATGAAATCATTTGTGTCTACGTTTACATTATACAATATGTGAGAGATTTGTCTCACATGTCTCTTGGGTTATGTACAAAAGATTACATTGCACTCTTTATTTGAATGTCACTTGTACCTCTTGAATTCTAGCCATCTCAATTAAACTTACCCGCTCATTGAAGTGTGTTTTAAAATCAGAATATTTCATTAAGGCAATTCCAGAAATTTCGTGTAATTTTTCGAGTTTTAATTTTAATTTTTAAACTCTATCTCCACCTTATTATACGTTTTGTACTCTTGTGTTTAGATGCTTGGGATACCATGTAAACAACTGGTTTCGTGAAATACAGAAGTAAATAATAACTATGTTACATGTGAGATCTCATTGTATGTGTCCAGTTTAAGTTTACGATAGGAGTAAAGTTCCCGCAGTCGTCATTGTGTGTTATCTATTCAGCTAATACTCAGAGAGCAGTTATCGTGTAACTGAAGCTACTTTAACATTTAATCTAATGATATCTACCACTTTTAGGTATTCTTATTATCACCTGTCAATCATATTTAATAAAGTGACATAAGTAAATCGAATGTCGAATATAAGACATTGCTAAAGGTATATCTGTCAGTCCGTCAACAACTTTGAACTGTAGAACTACTAAGGAACTACCAGGGATATGAATGTCGTTGAGGTGTTGTTAGAAAGGTCTAGCCGAGAGGAGTTCACTGTCTCGTCAACTGCGTCCATCTGTCCATAAAACAATTACAACTGTGGAACTAGTAACTAACTAACTAACTATGAATGCTCTAAAGGTAGTTGAGGTGTTCTAAAGATCTAGGCGAGAAGAGTTTAAATGTCCCTAGACCATGTGCATTTGTCTGTCCGTTCGTCGACAACTTTCAACTCACAAAATATTGGGCTACACAGGTTGATGAAGTCTCGATGTGATGAGTACAACGTCGTATATTTTGTCTATGACTGCCAGTTCATGGACAGTATTTAACTGAGGATGTACTAACTTCAAGAACGACTATAGCTACGAAAGTTTTGGAATTTGAGTTTAATCCTTACGTTTAGGCAAACGAAGTGACTGATGTGTCGTTTGAGATATCTCGGACAGAAAGGTTCATAATCCCTTAAATGGTAAAGATCGGATGAGCGGGTCGCGAAAAAGTGTTCTATTTCCCCACAGTAACTAATTGGGACATTCGACAACCCCAACTAAGGAACTTTCAAGCCTTTTTTTAAACATATTCTTAGCGTTTTTTAACATATCCTTTATGACTTTTTATAACTGAACCCTGGTCTCATTTGGTGGGTCAGTAACCCAGACACACACGACTCGGCGACCCGGTCCGAAACTTACTAAAATAACCCAATTTACCCGGTTTTGGCCCTAATGACTCGACGACTTGGACTTGACCCAATTGACGAGACTGTTTCAGCCGGTGACCCGAACGCACTGTGTCATCTCGTAGAGGTCTGTTTAAGCCGAAAAGTTGCCTTAAAGCGAATTACGAAATAACACTATCATTTTTTCATTACATATGAGAACTTTATTATTTTAGAGTTTTAAAAGCTTATAATGTTTCATTTCTATTTAATACTTCAAACATAAAATTCTTTCAGAATAGTTTTTCGGAGGGAGAGTTTCTTTTATAGCCCCGGGTGTGTTCTCGCTGTTTCCGGCAATATTCATTTTGTTACTATTAATAGTGATCTCTTTTTTTAAATTTCCTGGGGCTAACACCCTCTCCCCGGCCACCTCTCATTAAAAAACTCGTAATATACAACCGTGTATCATAAGGATAAACTTTGTATTGCCCTCCGGATCACCGCGTCAGACAGGATCCAAACTTGACCCGTTTCAGCTCTGGATTCTTTATTTTCGATACAGTGGATGAGGGAGGAACTATATCTATTGCTCCGTTGAAATTCGTTTTGTTTCAAAATAAGAACATTATGCAGGCATTTACTCTAGGTATTAAAAGACAGATTATTTGTTATATTCGGAGTTTTTCTAATATTAGCTTGATGTAATTGTTGTACCGATGTGTCGTTCGGCATGTCCCGCTGATGTGGTTTCATAATCACTAAAAACGACTTACTATCTCTCTGTGACCCTGTTTTGTTTCACATTGTATATTTAGGTTTTAAAATTTCAGTCTTAGTTTTGCAAGAGTCGGGGTACTCTGGCAACTGCCAAACTCTCTAGCAACTTTTACTTTAAGCTCGCCTTCATGTCAAGCTTCAATTCCCAGACGAGTGCTCACCAAAAGATACCATCTCATATTTGACTAACACTTTATGTTTTACAACCTAGCTAATCAACCCGCTTTGTTAGACAACAATAGATTCACAGTTGAAAATCGTCTCTCTCAACTCTAGAACCGCCTCTGTAATCTGATGAATGTTCTGGGTTTGAAATTGTCTTGCTAATACCTTTCTACTTATATCGAACACTGGGATCGTGCTTATAAGAACATATTGTGCCTATTGGCATAGTATAAAAGGGAGGTACTCTCTGTTGTCAGTTGGTCACAACTAATGCTCTGTTGATTGAAAGAGGGTTAATACATATTTTCGACTTGACTCATCATCTGGAAGATGCAATAGGACTCTGCAGTGCGGGTATTGAACCAGATTCATTCTTGGTAATAATAGCTTGTACCACTGGGAATCTGTTGAGAAGCAATTACTCTATATAGTGCTCTGACGTAGTTAGGTTGACGTTTGACTATTGACAATTGATATCTAACTTCGTTTTTTAAATTCCTGATAAATTCATACAATTACAATGTATAAATTTGAAGAGAATATAACATAGGTACAAAGAATTTAACATAATGTTTATCGATATAACGAGCATAATTAGTGTTAAGTCCAATACATAGAAACATCATAATTATTGAAAATAGTGTAAATATGCTGCAAATATGTTGTTATGCTGCTGATTGTAGGTTGTTAAATTATAGCACAGTTTTTGTTTGAATGAAACATAACGTCGGATTCTGCTTCAGGGAGAAACACATGATCTATTAGTTCCAACAGTATCCACGATACAATTTTATTTTTGGTTCGATGATAAAAGTAATAATGAGACGCAATAAAAATGTTGGTGATGTGATATGATTCGGAGATACTCTGTACTATCAGGTTGATAACACGTTGCACATATAGAAGTAAGTTATTATTATTTTACACTGAATAAGATAATGTAACATAGAGTCATGATTTTAACAGTGCTCACGAATGTCAGTTTCCACAATATGTAAACTTGGGTGGGTAAATATTACGCACAATACAGTACCAGTTGTTAACAGCGAGCCCCTTGTGGTGAATAGAGTGTAAGTTAGTCCAAACGGATGCCTGGTCACATTTAGCACGTTAAAAAACTTGAGCACGGGGCGGAAGTAATCTGGTGGTGAAAAGATGCTGATATCATTGCCTGATAGTCCATGAGGTCGAGTCCTGCTGTCCGACAATCGTGTATAGAAAGTTAAGCAAGGGATCCACCAAGTCTCTGCCGAGAGCATTCCAGGATCCAATATTTAACGACGCTTTCACCTTCATAAAGTGCATGAGGATGTGATAATAGGCGGAACTCACATATGATGTCGCACCAGTAATACTGTCGACTGTTCAATGAATTTGAAGTGCTTGGCTTTGCAAGTCAAATGTTTTAAGCCCATGTCACCTTTGGCACAAGGGAGATACAAGATGTTGCGATTAATACAAAAATTATAACCTGCCCATATAAAAACGCAAGTGTGTTTAACAATTTTAGCGACCAGGCTGTGAGGCATGGGAAAAAGTTGTAAAAAGTGGTATAGTTTACTATATAAATATATATGACAAATTGAATTCGTGATTTAAGAGCTTTGAAGATGTTGCGACATTGGATAGTTAGATAGTTATTTGTTAGTGTTCGCGTTAGCTTTTGTGCAGGTACGGATGTTAGCGTTCCAAAATATTCCGAGAATGTGTAATTCCTGGACCGGTGTGATAACACTAGTAAGATCAGATTTATGCATGCTGGATAACAGTAAAATTTTGGATTTGGATTGGTTAAGGTAGAATCCTGCTGTATAGCCGAGCTCGGCATAGCTCAGCCATACAGCTATGCCGAGCTAATGAAAGGAACTGTTCTATGAAGTTGATTTCATTAGCTGATCGAGCTATTAAACTGATATCATCCAAATAAGAGTACATCTTTAGCGACACTTGTTGAAGAGACCATCCTCTAAGGTGAGCCATGATGTAGTTTAAAATAGGCACGGTTAAACATAAGGCTGGAGTTTGGCGCTCCCGAGAGTAAGCTCTTGCCTAAGCAAAATTGAGGTAAAAGCCATTGATTAACTTTGATTTGCAATGTTCTGCGAGTGAGTATGTGGTGATATAACATAGTGAAGTCTAGAGGGAAACCCATTAAGCGTAGCACTTCCAATAAATATTGATGGTGCGTATTATCAAAGGCACAGAGTAATCGAGACTCAGTAGAGTCACGTCAAACAAGTCGATTGCTCGTTGAACACCTAGAAATTCTTTGATGTTGAGAAGAATTTCGTAGATCGGGATTGAACCATCTAGCCCATTCTGATAGGGGTTCAAAAGAGACGTTATGAGACGACGTATTCTATAATAAAGCACTTTCGTGAGTTTTTTATGTTCGGTGTTAATGAAAGTGATCAATGGGAACGAAATAGCAGTAGAATCAAATGCAGATTTATTTGGTTTTTTTTAAGTAGAACAGCTATGCCATGTAAGTAATCATGAGTGAGAATGTGTCCTGTCCAGAGTTCGTTGAAAATATCAAAGAGAATAGGTACAATTATTTTATGAAATTTAAGGAACCTTTGTGCAGTAAATCCGTCCGATCCAGATGAAGCTTTGGGGTTGAGAGACTGAATAGCTTTCTGTATTTCCTCTGCTTGAAAAGGCTGCCACAAATCCTGTTGATCTTGTAGAGGTAAAATTGGCGTATACGGAGTTAACAACTGTAGTAACTGTTCGCACGCATGATCATTATGTTGGCATAAGAAGTGGTTTTGATAGTGTTCAAACACCGCTGACGCCACATTCGGACCTGTACTAGTCGTCATATCAGTGGTGTAAATTGATGAATGATGTTAATACATTTGTTTTTTTGAGTAAGCATATATTGGTGAAGATTTTTGGTTTAGTAATGCCTAATTTCGATGAAAGCGAAGTGATGAGCAGTTGATTAGTTCTTTGAGCATTCATTTTCCTAATGAATGCTTGAAACCGATGAATAACAGGTAGCATGTTCTTATTAATGGAGTGTGGTTAGATGGTACTATTTAATAACTGCTGATAGTTATGAAACTGAGTGCGAAAATTTGTTTTGCCTTGTTTTGTGCATGATGTCGTGTAGAATTGAACCTTTTTCTTGATACTAACCCAGATATCAATACAAGTCTTGTTAGAATTACGGGTGCGTTGGTGATATTCAGTATATAATTGTTGTATGCGAAATCTCTTCCTGTTGCAAATGATTGTTGTTAAAACGTCAAGAGTAACTGAATTTTAAAAAAAAATAACAGCAGGTAACTCAAGAATTGCCAAATGTAGAGTATGATCGGACCAGGCCAGTTTATATAATTCAGTTCTTTTTATGTGGGACACTAAATGTTGAGAAACTAAAATTAAATAAATGCGACTTGCGCCCTGAGCCTGATGGTAGGAGACACCTGGAGTATTTGGAAACATATGTGGCCACACATCGATTAATTTGTGCGTGGATAAAAATCGGTTGTAGGTTTGACTGAGTGGTAAAGAAGAAGTACTGTCTGCAATCCGACTGTACATATTAATGTCACCCAGTATTTTTGTAGGATGCTTGTCATAGGCATGCAGTAACTCGGCTAAGTCCCGTAAAAAATCCTGATGTTGCTGGTTCTGATTGTAGGTACCACTTTTGGCGTAAATATCAATTATTAGCACTTGTAAAAAACCGTAGATAATTCTAGCAGACGGATGGTGTGTTATATCAGATGAAGAAATGTCACCACGATTCACCATGCCTACTCCACGCACTTCAGATGGAATGTAATTATTCTGATAATTAAACTTGGTGGACGATTACGTATGATCAACTGTTTCGGACGCTATACTGATATCAATGTTTAATTGCGTAAGTTGAGATTCTAAATATGTCAATTTTGTGGAAACGATGGTTGCTGCTATATTAAATGTGGCAAAACCAAATGATTGCGTAACACTCATATGTAGAAATAACTAAAAGACCAAAAAACTAAGAAATCAAATAATATACCTGTGGCATGCCCTTAAGGGAACATGAGCCTATTGACATGGGATAGTAAACACTTATTGAACATAATCCAATGACACTAACATTAATTATGTTCAGAGCATAAATAACATATCTCCTGTGTGCAACTTAAGGTAATTCTGACTGTGTTTTTGAGCCTTGTGCCTTGGTTTACTTTTTTTGTCTTTATTATGTTTATGATGATTCGCTTTAGATACAGAGTTTGAACCTTTGTGCGGAAAAACTGCTGAAATACTGTGCTCACCTGTTGGCTCATATGCCGATTCCATGTCCGAATCGTTAGGCGCGAAACCACTGTCGTTAGAAGAAAAACAGCTAAGCGCATCTGATGACTGTCACTATCTTGCTGTTCATGAGAAACAGGGGAACTTTCTGCAAGTTCAGGTGCTATTACGGTGATGTGTGAGTCACTATTGATGTCTGAAGTTGAAACGCAAAGCACGTAGTCGATAACGGTGGCCGTTGTGGAAATTGTGTTGGTTACCATAATCGAAACTTGCTCCCCTGCCAAAGACGCTGGGGAAGCTTAAGACACTGGGACAGATGTAGTCCTTTCTGAGCTTGTGATAATGATGATTTGATGGGAAGGGGAGACACTAAAATAGGTTGAGAAGAAACTTTGTCCTTACTGATGGTGTGCTACCAACTGACGGATAGTTTAATGCTGTGAAAAGCGGTATATCTTTGTCACCAGTATGCAAATTAACCGGAGCCCGTGATCGTAAGCTGGTAGTAGATTGGGCAGCACAAGCTCTACGTTCGTTACTACCACATGTGCTACAATGTTCCGGTCCCTCGTTAGAAAATATCTGAAACTTGTAGCTGCATATTGTTGCATAAATTTTTAGTTGAGCTGTATTTCCCCGGATATGAATTAGACGTCGCCCGTCTGACTCGTACATATATCTACACTTACCAGAATTTGTACTTTAATCAATTTGTAATACTTGTCCATATTTTCTTAAGAAATCTTGTAGGACGTTATTTGGAAAATGAGAAGGTAAATAAACCACTGTTACTATAGAAATGTCTTCTACTACTTTGGAAACTGATAGCCTCTACTCCTGCTGGCTGAAAGTAAAATTAACTTCCGGGCCTACCTCACTGAGCATGCGGTCGAAAAGAGCATCATTGAGTACTTCTAAAAATATAGCGTGATAGTAAGTGTTAATCTCAATTTGCACGACCTCGTGATCCTCCAATCTGTATTTTTTTTCAATACCCAAATGCTCTTTACTGCAGCCGGGTGATGAGTTACGGAATGAGTGTCGGTTTTCAGAGTAGCTTTACGATAAAATTGTTGAATGGTTGCCATGTTTATTATGCTGAACGATTATGTACTAATTAGAACAAACAATGAAGCACGCAATACGTAAGTAGCTAGAAATTCACTATAGACTGGGAAGCACTATTCAATAGTAGTTTGTGCCTAACTGATAAATATCACTACAGAACTCAGAAGCGAGAAGTTGTACGAGCGAAACCTCCGCTTGCCTCCACTTACTTCATATATGACATAAATAAGTATGTTACCTAGCCTTTGTATTAACTTATGCAGTCCCTGTGAAAACCCTCGTCAGCATTCAGCCTCGGGTTGTGGTGGCCCACAAAGTATCTGAATATGCACGGAATATTCCAGCACTATCTTTCGATACCTTTCCAGACGGGAAGTCAGATCGCTTAGTTTAATTTTCCATACATGCTTATATTACTTGTTACATATATCATTACATATACTTTCTCCTCTTTTGTCCTATGCGACAAATATTTATCCAACATCCATAAAGCTTTTTTATTGTTATGTTATACGGTATAACTGATCAATGCACTGTCTGGGTATTTTGCCCTCCGCTTCTTGTCCTTGCTATGATAAATATGAATCAATATGAAATTGGGGCCAAAATACTGATGCCCCTTAAGATATGGTAGACATATCTGCTATTAGTTATCTAGACGCATAGGGTAGACCGGGGTTATTTGAGTAAAGGGGCTACTTAGGTCAAACTTAAGAAAAAACGTCACTGCGCAATTCATATGCGCACCAGTACGCTGAACCTGCCTTCAGTTGTGAGTTCATTGGCAAAGGGAAGGGAGTGTGTGTCTTTGATCTGCTACTTTCTTATCAGTTGCTGTGAACTTGTGATTATTCTGAGCAAGGTGAGTTGCAATATTTCATATTTTGCTCTGATATAAAATAGTGGCTGTATGATATAAGGTGCTGAACCTGTGTAAATGCATATATTTGTAAAATTAATACCGTACGCGTAAAACAGAACGTCCACATGTTTTAAACGCCATTTTTGTGCTCTCCTCTGTCTAGTGTGAAAGTAGTACGTTCCTACGTAAGCATGTGCGAAACGGGGCTATCTGAGTCAGGTGTAAACTTATGTGAATTTATTTAATTTATGGATTTTAATTTTGTATTTATGGTTTAGACTATATGATGCATATATGTAAAACAAAATATTTCATTTTCTTTTTAGATGGTACGGACATACAAATCAAAACATAAATACAACAAGTGAAATAATGAAGACATGGAAAAGGCATCCGAAGTGTAACAAAACGTGATTTGAGTTTACGTGGATCTTCACAGCTCTGCAATGTAAATTTGAAACTTTGCGAAGGAAAGTGCAGGCCGAAAGGTTGAGACTTACCTTGGGTGATAATGATGAAATAGTTCAAAGTACAAAACCGAAAGCCATAGGACACCTCACAGTACAGAGAGAAGTACAGAAGGAAAAGTTGGTGTTGCGAATTTTGACTCTCGCGGGGAAAAGACTAGGCTTCACCCCTGAAACGATTCGTAAAGCTGTGCATCGATATGTAATAATAAATCAAATTCCACATCCTTGAAAACACAAATGATTAGATGGTGAAGATTGTTTTTGAAGTTTAATGAAAAGACATCAGAACTTATCATTACGAAAGTCTGAGGAACTTTCAAGAGCTCGTGCTGAGGAAATTAATAAGGAGGTTGTGAGTGATTTTTTAACTGTTGAAATCTGTTACTTGGTCGATTAGTGTCAACACAAAAGCACACCGTATATGCAACGTGGATGAAACAGGGTTTTCTCTAACAACCCAAACAATGTCATTGCCAAGAAGGGGAAAAAGAAGTGGTTGCTCTCACTAGCGTCGAAAGAGGCGAGAATGTCATTGTGATAGTCTCTTGCAACGCAGTTTGACAACACATCCCACCATTTGTTATTTTTAAAGGTACGCGTATGAGAGAAGAATTCGTCAACAATCTACCACCAGCTTGTCATGTTTCCTTATCAGATAGTGGTTACGTCAATGACGAGTTGAGGTGAAATGTTTATTAATGTTTTTGTTATCATTAAATATAATGGAAATGTTTTTTCACAAATTATATAAAAAGGGTATAATTTAAAAATATACATGAACGGTAAGATGATTAATGTAAACAATGTTGATACAGCGAAAGACCCAAATAGCCCCCTGAGCAACCCAAATAGCCCCCAGGTTATTAATAGTCTCGAATTCTGTCATTTTTATTTTAAATTCGTTTTCAGATTTTCCATGACTTAACAGATTCTTTATTCTTTAATATGTTGTACTATAATAATGTACGTAGATTATGGCATAATTATTTCAACTTTAAAGTACATCGTGTTTTGGAAATTTTGACTTTTCTCTTCCTATACTCAAATAGCCCCGGTCTATCCTACACACCACGCGGTGCGAAAAGAAATTCTTTGTTGATTGCGTAAACGGGATCAGAAGGCAGTTTGTCTTCGAAAAGTGCTAACTTTGCAAAAAGTAACCAATTCCAATTTATTGTCTTTCTGTATAGAAACGTCGTCGAAAGGGGCAAGTGATGTTGCGGACAATTTTTATGTTAAATGCTTAGATAGGCGTTCTTTGTTTTTCACGATACATAGGAGCCGAATGGCTTTGACCATCGGCAACTGATCTAACTTTGTTCTTTTGCTTGCGTTGGATGTTTGTGAATCGTTGACCACATCGCAGCTATATCTCATGCTTGGATTTCATCACAGTTTACACAAATATCATCAGCCGATTAGCCTGTAGCTGCGGACAGCAAGACGTTCGATGACGTTTTAGAAGGGTTTGAGACAGCATTCAGACTATCATATTCTGAAAGTCATTATCTCTGGCATTCTTCAACTCTCGCAATTCTTTATGTTAATCCGATCTTCTTTAGGAAACACAACAATAGTTTTCAACAGCATCTATGCGCGTAGAATCAGGCACTGCAGATACCCAACGTACTGTCACAGTTTCATTCATCCCTCGACCCTGTGTTAAGCTTTATCGTACTTGTTCAATTCTAATGTCCATCTACATGCCAGATCATAAACTTTTGGCACTTTATAAAGGTTAACTAGATGTTTGACGTATTTGCCATATTCCTCACGGGATATTATCTTTTATAGTGCCAAATCCGTTGATAGTACATGTGTGCGTACTTTGCATAATTGAAATGGGCACCCGCATGCAAGCAGGGAGTCATGGTCTAAATATGTAAATGTGGAGTTTCCAATCATCAGAACGTCCGGCCTTAATAAAGAGACATGGCTTTGATCATTTAAAAGTACTATATTCATATTTTTCGGTGCGACTTGCGATAGACACCTCTTGTAACTTATCGATCAGCATATTCAGAGCATTAATTCTAAATTCAGAGCTCGATTAATTATGTATTTCAATCATTAATTATGTATTGCTCTTTAATTTTGTATAACAAGTTTCATGATACGACAGCAAATATACAGTCAGTCAGAGCACCCCGCTTACACACAATTAAAAATACCGCGTTCCGTATTAAAGGCGAAACAACTAAAATTGTAATTTAACTTAGCAAAATGTCAGGTTTATTTCAGTAAAAAACGTAGAAATGTTAAACGAAGTCGGTTGCTCAATTTATTAAAGCGCATAATTGACAAGTATAAAATTTAAAGATGGCGGCGGTATTTCCAAGATTACGTAATTCCCCCAAGTGGGATCATTTAGGACTTATAGAATATTGTTGTCGATATTACTCTAAAAATATGTCCTAATTTTGAGCTGCTTGTTATCCAAAGTTCCGGGTTTTCATGATATTTGTCTATTTGCACAGAACATATTTCAATAACAATTAACTGAAGTAGGAAAATATTGTAATGTTGCAATTTTAACAATAACCACAAAATATTTAAAAATTATAAAATTAATTTATTGTTGAAGTTAAGTGTTATAGAAACTAAATGTTTTCAAGATTCAACACTATCCTATCATTTTATACAGTTTCATCTTCATGAAGGCGGTAAGTTAATGTAATTTTCTAGATATAAATTATGTTATTTGTATTTATTGTCTTTCGTCATATTAGAGAGATCCTTACGAATGGCAAAGCAAGAAGAAAATTATAATTTTGAGTGGACCCTTAAATAAAATGGCAAAGATTTTATCAATTGAAAAAATTAAAATAATTAAAATAATATTTTGGCCGGCTTAAGGTTAATTTCATTTTGCCTATTTCTACATATTTCAATACAATACATTATATATATTTTCCTGCTTTATTATCAAACTTATACTACGTGTCGACAATGAAAACAAGCGAGTTCTCTTTCAATTCCGAGAAATCGAACATAAAAACAAAACATGAACAACTCTGAACAATTGGATTGTATTCCTAGAAATGAAGATTTTTTCGCACGTGTATATCTCTTAATATATATATTTTTTTATGTTTATTTAATCTGGGTTAAAAAAAATTGGAACTCTGCTATTATTTGTCAAAATCAGTCCGGGACTTCGGATGGACACTGACAAGGCACGCATACTCGAATCCTGCTGACACTCATCCTGGTTGAAGTTCTTTAGCGTGTTAATCGATTACACACGAGGAAAATTCTGTAATGTTACACTTGAGAAAAGTCCCGGTCGCTGCATTCTCCTTGCTCTTTTTTTTTTTTTTTTTTACAAAAACGCTTTGAAAAGTCACCTCTCACTCTCAGATATTTTACATCACAATGCTGAAGTTTACATTACAATGAAAGCTCACAAATGAAAGATTTTAACATAATGTTTTTTCTATATTTTTCTTTCTCCATATTTTCCGCCCTTTGCAACTTTTAAAGCTTAACCCAATCAGCACAAAGACGTCATGTTCACGTCATATGAAGGTGAGAAAGTTGCGATGTGACGCGATCTGAAAGCCTTGAGTTCCTTAGGAATTTGTAAACACATAATATCTAGTTTCTTAGCGTTTATCTAACTGACTATCGTCATAATGTTTGATACTCGAATGTCCTGGTTCTACTTACAAGTATCAAATGTAACACTACCAGCTCCATAAACTGTAACTAGTTAGCGTGGAATTGGTTGTCTTGTTAGGTTCAATTAGATTAGATCCGTCCAATTTGTCATCTGGAGAATTATCTAAAATCCATCCGAGAAAACAAAATTAAATATATATTCTTGGTCTGAACAGGAAACTTCATTTGTGAATCACAAGGGAATTGTTAAATGGGATCCAAACAAAACTTTTAAAACGAAAATCGATTGTCTTAAAAATTAAATAAATCTCTTGAGCAAAAATTCTGGAAATTTAGAATTCAATAACTAGATTTGAATTTAATTATGACCTTTCAGCAACAACAAGCAGTTTACGTTGCATGTTACCAGCTGTATAATGAAGAACTGTTTTGTTAGTCAAGAGTAAAATGAAAGCTGAAGAGAGTGTGAGCGTGGTTCGTCCCAAGTGATACCAATTTATTAACTTAACCAAGCTAAAGATAATATTTTTTATCTCATATTGAGAGCTCTTGACGTAAACTTTGGTAAACTTTATTTTTATATGGGCCAGTCTAGTAACTTTGGACTTCGCCCCTTAGTTATTAAAATCCACACCCATGCCCCTGCCGGGACGAGAAACCGGAACATTCGAGCCGTTGGCCTACCTCCGCAGAACGCACTGCCACACAGCCGGCAGCTCTTAACGTGCACGTGAGTTCGCATGTACGTATGATAATTGCCTGTATCAGGCAAGAATATATTGTGAGCAAAATATCTAAAAAAATATTCGCCATACTTTATTACTGACGATAAGAAAGGCGCGTTTCAAAAGGAATCATATGCAAAATTAAGTACTACATAAACGTTGAACATTCATCTTCAGATGCCCCTCCCACTTTTGACCTCCTCACATTACCTACACTTGATACACAAAGCTTATTAGATATTTCTGAAATATATGTACTAAAAGGTGGTGCAATATTTTCTTTCAGAATCCTGTAGTATAACATTTGAACTTTTACAACTAGTGAGTATATACGGTATGAAGGTTGGAATCCGAATTATACTATGTATTTATTCTCTTTATCTGATGTAAATTTTCTATACTGTAAAAGAAATATGATTATTTCGAAATTCTATAAAGGGGAAACAAATCAAAATTAAGAACCTGAGTACATTCTCGACTCCAGAAGCCAACGGACACAAGTCATATTAACAAAAACGTTCGAGGGAAAATCTTTTATGTGTAATACAAAATTCATGTGATATAAAATTGTCATTCTTGTACATGGAATCATTTGTGTCTACGTTTACATTGTACAAAATGTGAGAGATTTAACTCACATGTATCTTGGGTTATATACAAAAGATTACATTGAACATTTTTACTTTGAATGCCACTTGTACCCTTTGGGTGATAGATTCATCAATTAAACTTACCTGCTCATTCAAGTGTCTTTTAAAAGCATATCTTTTCATTAAGGTAGTTCAAGAAATTTCGTGTTATTTTTCGAGGCATAATTTTAGTTTGTAAACTCTATCTCCACCTCGTTATACGTTTTGTGCTCTCATGTTTAGATTCTTGGGATACCATGCAAACAACCGGTTTCGTGAAATACAGAAGTAAATAATAACTATGCTACATGTGAGATCTCATTGTATAAGTCTAGTTGAAGCTAACGCTAACAGTAAAGTTTCCTGCAGTCGTCATTTTGTGTTATCTATTCAGCTAATATCTACTCTGGGAGAAGTTATCGTGTAACTGAAGATTCTTTAGCATTTAATCTAATGCTATCTATCACTTTTAGGTATTCTTATTATTACCTGAAAATCATATTTAATAAAGTGACCTAAATAAATTGAATCAATGTATATCTGTCAGTCCGTCAACAACTTTCAACTGTAGAACTACTCAGGAACTACCAAGGTTATGAAAGTGATTAAGGTGTTGTTAAAAAGGTCTAGGCGAGAGGAGTTCAAAGTCTCGTTATCTGTCCGTAAAACAGTTTGAACTGTGGAACTAGTTATTAAGGAACTACGAATGCTATAAAGATAGTTGAGATGTTCTAAAGGTCTAGGCGAGACGAGTTTAATTTCCCTAGACCATGTGCATTTGTCTGCCCGTTCATCGACAATTTTCAACTCAGAAATTATTGGGCTACAACAGTCAATGAAGTCCCGGTGAGACGAGTAGAACACCGTATAATTCATCTATGACTGCAAGTTCATGGATAAAATTTAACTGCAGATGTACTAACTTCAAGAACGGCTACGAAAATTTTGGAATTTGAGTTCAATTTTTAAAGCCTTTAGGCAAACGAAGTTGGCTGCGGTTCCGTTTGAGATATCCCGGAGAAAAGTGTTCATTGTCCTTTAAATGGTAAGGATCGGATGAGCGGGTCGCGAGAAAGAGTTCTATTTCCCCATAGTAACTAATTGGGACAATCGACAACCCCCAACTCAGGAACGTTCAAGCCATTTTCTAAAAATATTCTTATCAATTCCCTTTATCATCTTTTATAGCTGAACCCCGGTCACATTTAAGGGGACAGTGATCCAGACACAGAAGACTCGGCGACCCGGCCCGTAACTTGACTGAACTGACTCGGTTTTGACCCGAATGACTCGACAACTTGGACTTACGGTTGCCACCTATTGGAAATAGAATTACCAGCACATCTAGCTAGCTATGAGGGGTTGCATAAACCACAGGGGATAGAAACAGACCCCAAAAAAGCACAGAAGGGTAGAAGTGCAACTTTTTGTGCAGACAAAAGACGTAATCGAAAACCAGGATTGGTGAACAATACTTAAAACACCACTTCCCACTGTAAAATATAAATATTGTAAACTAGAATACCTCAACTTGAACAGCTCAAAACTTGACACAACTGATTAATATGATGTATTTTTTCAGAGAATATATAATACAAGTAAATCAGAATGCCAGTAACTCAAAGAAAATTATTAGAACCATATAATGTAGGCCTACCTAAAAAGTCATTACCAGAAAATTTAAAAAATAGGGGGAATACTTAACATAAATTGTGCACAGGGATAGCAAAGAAATTAATCCGCTTCTTTTTCTCAAACAGGATAAATAAAACATCCAACAGACCGGGAAAAGGGTGAGTGGTAAATCTGAACTGGAAACTCGGATTCCAGATCTGACTATCGTCTCTGGCAGAGATTATGATAATTCATAAATAAAATAGCGGTCATATTTTAGGTCGGTGAGACTTATGTATCGGCCACAGATTTTAATCACAAAATTGGTACATTTTTTTAGCCCTACCGGTGAAATATCGGCTCGGCATCCTAACCCCCTGAATCTCTATGAAAACCACGCGTAAGACGGTCAACTAATGTTCTGAAAATTACCGGTCGCAATAGTGCCGGTGAAAGCTAGGTACCGGTTGCCGGCCGAATAGAAAAAAATACTAAAATTTCCGGCTAGACCGGTAGAATACCGGCTGGTTGGCAACCCTACTTGGACTTGACCCAATGGATAAAACTGTTTCAGCCCGTGACCCAAGCGTCTTTAGTCATCTCGTAGAAGTCTGTTTGACCTGAAAAGTTGCCTGAAAGAGAATCACGAATTAACATTGTTATTACATTAGATGTGAGAATTTCATTATTTTAAAGTTTTGAAAGCTTTTAATGTTTCTTTTCTATTTAATACTATAAAACATAAAGTTCTTTCAGAACAGTTTTTCGGAGGGAGAGTTTCTTCTACACCTCCGGGTGTGTTATCGCTGTTTCAGGCAACATTCCGTTTCTTACTATTGGTAAGAAAACTTTTTCCTAAGTGCTCTGGAGCTAACACCCTGACCCCGGCCACCTTTCAATAAAGAAACTGGTAGTTAAGAGCAGTGGATCGTAAGGATGGTATACACAAATAGTCTTATACAATAATATAACATATGTAGTTAAATGGAAGCTATACATCTTTATATATATTGACTGAAAGTACGTTTACTTCAGCATCACGCTAAAACATTTTAGCAAAATGCAATGTTTTTTTTAACAAAAATGAATAATAAACCTTCAATAAATACATTGTTTCCATTTTTAAGTTAAAATAAGTCAGAAATAAGTAAATAATTTACAATTTTTAAATTAAAATTTTGATTGTTGTATTATTCTGTATCTACAATCGACAATTCGCATCTAAGACTAGCAAATAAATTAAGGACACTATTATAATGAACTGACGATTTTTATAGCAGTACAAACTAGGGTCTGAAACGAAAATAGAATATTCTAGAGTGCCATTATGTGTGGTATAATCAGAATATTTTCTATGATTTTTCATTTGATCACTTAGTTGTTATTGTAAGAGACTACATTGTTGAATTACTTTTAATTGTTAATGATCGCTTCCCAATCTTAAAAAATCTTCGCCTCCCCTATTAGTGACCCCGCTTCCCCTTCTACGAAATCCTGGCGCTGTCCCTGCACAAAAAGACATGTGCAATATCCCTTTCTTACTAATTATGCCCTGTTTGCACCGATGACGTCACAGGGCAAGAATCGTTTCGCACAGTGGGTTGGAGATTTAATTAATTTGCAACATCTATGAGCATGTAAGGATTTGGACCACCACTCACGTAATTTTGTTTTCCATAAAATTAACTTTCCTCTAAATTCTGTTTTATAATTTCTGCAATAAATTGCCCATAGATGACACTGTCATCCACTGCTATTATTTGTTTATTCTGGCCAAGAAAAGAGCTGTTTCCAAATATCAGACAAATTGAATGAAACAAAGCTTTTGAACTACAGAATTCATACTCTTGAAACGTAATCATGTACTCGGATTTTAATTTTGCGTTCTCAACGTAATTTATCTTTAAAACTTTTTATCGACTTGTACTTAACATAAAATATTTATTATGTAAGTTCCTACATTCTTAGAGACCATTATTTACCGATAGTTATTTGACATTTTTCCCACGTTATTTCGGAATCTTTATGTAAAAAGCCTTTCGGTTCTTTACCCAGGAGGAATGTTGAACATATTCGATGCTTTTAGCACTTACTTTTTTAAAAAAATAGAGTTACTATCCATGCATTGGCATCAGATTCTTACATATCACTTTTCAGGTATATTTTCTTTGCTTATTACAAGGATACAGAATTTACGTGATAAACTGGCAACAACAAGATATACTAAAAACAACTGATTTATCTTTAGATGAACCTATAATTATTAAAATGGAACATGATCTCACATACTGTTACTGATTTGGGGGAGTATCTAAAGGTAGCCGTTTTCCCCTTAACAACTTTGTTACTTTTAGTGGAATTTCCTATACTACCTCATATACTTATAATTATATCCCGCACAGTTATGCATCGAAACTCTTGAAAACAGTTAGACAAATAGGCACTGTTAACCTTGACAATAAACGATTAAAATCTCGAAAGTGCTACTAAAGTTTACAAACCAAATACAAGAAAGAGTAGTAACTGAGCAAGATAACTTTTGACAGGTAAAATTAACAATTCGCATTTGTTAATTTTAACTCTTACGTTCAACTTCCGCTAATCACATCTGAAGAATGATGTAGTTCGGCGTGTAATTTGCTACGGAAAGGAAACGGGATGGTAAAGCCGAGAGCGTTCATAAAATATAACAGCACAGCAATGATTTGTGTAACCGACAAATACTCTATAAATTAGGTGAACTCAGGAAGGTGGATAACGTGGTTTCACCTTGTGTGTTTCCCCAGTATCTAACCAAAGTCAGTGACGAAATTTGACAATTATTAGTATAAATATATATGTCTTTCAATTCTGCTTTAATAAAGATCAGAACATACGTTAATATATTAGTATGATCCCGAAGGATGACAAGTTTCCTCATTTGCTGTGAAACGTACAAGGAGCAAAACCAGTGTTACATTTTCAAAAAGAGTCTAACCTTCCTAGACCCCGGAATTAGAAGCCTAACACATGTAGACACTAACAAATTGAACCAATCGGCCGGAGCTCAGTGGATAGCCGCCGCTTGGCTATGGTAGTGAGTCCACGTGTATTCATCGCTCTCCGTGATTACATGAAATCGTGTGCAGTTACAGTAGATAAATACGTAAGTGGAATGGTTGTGAAAAAAATTAATACACTACGTTTGAATTTTACAGCAAGTATTCAACGTTCAGCAACTTACAAAGTACACGATTTCATCTACGAAGTGCTTCGATTGGAAGAAGAACAAATATGAGTGACTCAGATCGATGGGTATCAAGAATGTGTTTACATCAAAACTAGTTACATCTCTTTTATGTGAAAAAAATATTACGTGAATATCCTAATGAAGTAGAGTTTAAAGATGAATATCAGAGGATTAAAATGAAAGTGGAACTGGCGGATAAACCTATCACGCTCGTACAATTGTCAAGTGTCCTGTCCCATTCTGACACTAATGATGTGACGTCGAAGTATGCAATAGTAAAGTCAATTAACGACGAGCATTATAACTCAGAACATCGTTATCATATACCGACAGGTCGCAAGTTAATATATATTGAGTCACAAAGAGAAATGCCTACGTTTGTGGAGATCTCCAACCAACGTTATTTAACCCAATATAACAATCAGGTGAAATGTTGTTTTAAAAGTAACAGTTTTCTTCATACGTATCAGGAATGTAATCGACGTGTTGTAAGTAGTGCGCAACCTGAGAACGAAGTGTCTATAACTGCGGGCCCCGTTAGCCCTATTTTTAAGCGATAATCTTTTCCGCCAGTTGAGGAAGCTTATGGCAATGTTAATGACTAAACTATAGGGCTTTCTATTTTTGAGAACAACAGTGCTCAAGCAGTAGGATCTAAGAAATCAGCTGATGGTGATAACACTAATGTGGGCCGTCAAAATACAGAACAGCAAACCGCTCCGGAGGTATTAGAGCAACAAGAACTCCAATCATACAAAGATCAAACATACATTGGTTGGTGATCAAGTGCAACAAGAATGGCTACAAATCTCACCCCATCTCTCCACCTCCCCCCATATTCTCGGTAGCAAATGAACAGTAGTGTGTTAGTGCTGGAAGAAGTGTGCGAAGTGTGAGTGTAAATGCTACAAAATTGCAATTAGTGCAATACGAAGTGTTTATCCCACCTATAGATAAAGCTGCCTTTCTATCAGTGAAGGAGGTGAGTGGACCCGGTGAAACAGGTAAGGTAGAAAGTCAAACACAAATGAATCTGAAGAAGATACTATACAGGAAAAAAGCGTAAGCGAGTGAGAAAGAAATCAAATAACACCCTTGGGACAACGATTAACAGAGCAATTACTTTGAGTGTCGCTCAACACGATCAAGGACGTCTCGAGGGGGAAACGAAAAAGAATTTTCCGGAAATAACATGTACGAAATATTGTGTGGAGATCAATAATGAGGTCTTCTGACAGTGTCTCTTTTAAATAAATTCGCTTTTATCATGATCCAGTTGCTAACTATTGCTAGTATTAATATCGGAGGGTCCTGAAGTCCCACTCGCATGCTAGCACTTCAGGACTTCATTTTAAATTTGATATAAAGATCGTATTATTACAAGAAGTTGGTCCTGATATTAGTCAATTACCATTAGATTATAATGTATATGCTAATTATATGCATAATCATTTAGGAACAGCTATTGTTACTCGAAATTACGTAAAACTGACAAATTTAGTGTCATGATTCAGGGCGCTACGACAATACACTCTAATTAATATTTACGGGCCGTCATATTCGCAAAACAGGCATGTACGAAGCCTTTATACGCACAGGAATTTCCCATATATTTAAGAACCCAAACGCAATATCTACTCATGTGATGTAATTTCAATTGCGCAACTAATAGATCTGATTCTGAATCCGGAGATAATTATTGCCCAGTACTTAAAATTGAAACAAGAATACCCGTTACTAGATGACTGGAATATATAACATACACAGGACTATGCGCCGACATATATCCGCACGAACTCTAGCTCTCGTATAGATTGTTTTTATATAAGTTCGGTGCCGCTATCCGGTGCGTGTTTCTGACCACTTGTGTATTGTAATCAAGCTCCGGGCTAGGATACCGTAGTCATTTACTACGAGGTTGTAGTTACTTTAAAATGAAAAATTCGTTATTCGATCCACAGTTTTGTTACCAATTTACACAAAAGTGGGCTTATTAGATTATGCAAAAAGGAAAATATGCAAATATTGTCGATTGGTGGTATAGACACTGCAAACCAAAAATGCAATCGTATATTCCATGGTATACTTCCTCTCAAAATAGGGATAAGCGGAGTAAATATATATTTTATTACCTCTGATTTTAGCAGCACAAAAAGATGCCATTGAGAATCAAAATTTAACTTATCTAGTCAAGAAATACAAAGCATTGTTAATAACATACCATCGTAAGATGCTTAATGAGTATATTAAAAGAAGCAAACTTCAGTTCTTTGACCCTACTGAACCGTGGCCTACGTGCTACATGAGGTTAAACGAAGTAACACCAAGCTAATAATGAGTATATTTGACACACAATCAAGATTACATGAGAATTGTGATGGCATAAGCGAAACCTTTGTTGAGACATATGTGAATGCGTTTGAGCCATATTATGTCTCTGATTGCGTTTTTTAAGTACGATAATATGTTACTCATTGTAATTATCAAGCGAGTAATCAAGCACTTTTAACGCCATACACGGCTGAAGGGGTTAAAACGGCCAAGGCATATCTCCGGGATTATATCATAAATTCTGGCTTATAATGGGGACACTCTTACCCAATTAGTGAATCAGTGGTTGAGAGTTGTATCTGTTAAACGTCCGTCTCCAGCAGTCATGATATTTATCCGTAAAATCTCACATCCTACTCACGTAATTCACTACAGCCGACTTCTTGACGAGGTATATCTTATTAATAGAACTAATATTTCTGCTCCGGAGTTACTTAGTCCCGCTCAATATGTAGGAGCGCCAGGTAGAAATTTGTTTTCAATACTGTGACAATAAGAGACTATATTGCAGTGGCACAGAACCACAAAAATAAATCTAATTAATTACAATTAGACTTTAAAGCCGCTTTTGACAAAATTTTATATGTGGTCAGTGCTACAAAGGTTTGGTATAGCAAAGGAACTTATACAACAAGTTCCGTTTTTATAAACATGCGACACCAAAATTAATGGTAAATAACCACGTAGTGCCTTCTTTTATATGGAAAGAGGAATTCGGCAAGGATGTCCGAGTATTTTTTCTGTACGCGGTAGCCTTGTCTCCATTATTGTATAAATTACAGAGTGAACTTCATGGGGATTTAGGTCCCTAAAACGTCTAAACGTGTTATCATATACTGATGATGTGTGACTAATAGCGAATAGTGTAGAAGATTATCAACACATCCAACACTATGTTAATACATATGAATAGGCATCAGGGTCGACGCTAAGTAAAGAGAAAACCGAATATTTAGAGCTCTATGGCAGCGGGCGAAACATCAATATTGACCTTCCACAACTAACAAAAATAAAAGTGCTGCATGTTTGGTTTGAACCAAAATACGACGACATGATTGCGTATAATTAAAAAATATTAGTAGGAAAACTTCAAAAGCGTACTTATTTATATAAATATTGTTCTTTGAGTGTGATATCTAGAGTGAAATATGTAAGCATTTATTTACTGACGAAAGTTTGGCATGTAGCCAATTTATTCCCGACGCCAAAGGTGCACGGAAAGAAAATGGATTCGTTGTGCGGCTCTTTTATTTGGTATCAAGCAGTTTATCGAGTTCGTTATAATTACTTGTGTTATAGTTACAGCCTTGGTGGACTAAACTTGATGAATGTGTTTGATAAGGCACACGCTACAAGTTGCCGAGTTACAAACCCCACTTCTTCCCGCTCACCTGCTCTTGATCTTGTCATATCACTACAGCACGGAATTTTCTTTCGCTTTACATGACATACATAAAAGGTTGCATCATTATCGAATGATTCTTAGTTTTGTACTATATGAACAACTTAATGTGGACAGGAGACAACTTCCTTGTAAACAAATCTACCAGAGCATTCGAAGTAACATTGATTGTATGCTCAACAACCTCAAGAAAGTTGGAACAAAATTCAAAAAATGCATTACCGCTTTCTTTCTGCACAACAACGTTCGTTATGGTATCTCACGATACACGGCGCCATAAGTGCTAAATACAAACGATATACACATAAATTTGGGGACGATAAATATGTAATAAATGTGCAAAAATACTTTGGAACATAGGGTAACCCAATGTATAAAAACTAGTAAAAATTGGGAACAGAGTTGAACATGGTTGGGGTCAACCACAACTCCTTCGAACTATATAAAGTATCAAATTATCTGGAGGCCTCAGTTTACATTTTATCCGCAATTTAAAAATAACGCACTAATATGGTATATTGCACAATTGCTATGTTATATTATGTGTTATACATAATGATGTTGAATTTAAAGAATTTTTACAACTGCAATATGGGTCGATGGATGACTACTCAAGGAAAACAAAAGTATTTGGCTAATTTTATCACAAATACATTGTATAAACAATGAATACAAATATAAAATGAACCATAAAATTATTCAAATTGCCACAAAAGTGAATTTAATGTGATCATCACTTTCAAATGTGTTAATTTTATATCATTATTTTATTTTCTCATTGGGTTTGAGAGAATGTTAGTTGGTGTTTTCCATTATTTTCCTAATATTGTTTATGTGTTATGTGTATACCACTAGTGAAATAAAAAAGTGCTAGAGCGTCGGTGTAGCATTCGGGAGGTAGTGGGTTCAATCCCCTGGCCGGCCCCTTAACTAGGATTTTTCCAGAGTTTTCCATCAGTTACAACAGGCAAATGTCAGGATGGTTAGATCCTGGCGGGCACCTTTCTCCATCCTTTCCCTTCCCCTATCCGGGCATGAGCCTTAGGCCTAAAGGCCATAAATAAAACTTTAAAATAACTAACTAATTGCAAAGAAATAACTCTTAAGCTCAAATAAATTTAATAGTGAAGATCGATAAACAGTCTAATTGAATAGCAAATATCAGTTAAAGGAAATTTAAGATTCTTAATCTTTGGTAATAAAAACATTATAAATTCTTTAAATAAACATTCATGCATTCGTTGTTAACAATGCATATATTATATTATTTTGATTTTTTCTCTTTTTCAGTATCTGTTGGCTGAATTAAAATTTAAACTGCCTTCAAATTATATAGCTAGCAGATGGAAAGAGCTTCGAATAACTTCAAATTCATATTTTCACAATTACAAGAGCTTGACTTCAAATAGTTTGTTCAAAGAGACATTTCAACGAAACCACCCAAATAAATATAAAGATTAAGTCCTTTTCTTAGATTCACAGAATAAAAAATGCGAATTTCTATATACCTAGTGGAAAGAACAACCGAGACACATCTGTACGATTTCTTTGGCAACGAGAAAAGCTTATCATCCTATGGTAATCTAGATTCCATATAATCACTAGGAAAACTCATAAACGTGTACTGAAATAAACGCAGAGTATCAGCAGTTTCTGATTCAAAAAGAAGAGGCCAATTATGGCGAACTTTAAATTGCCTCCCTTCGCAATTAACAGAACAAAGTTGAGTTTCCTAGCATTTCATAATCCACTTCGAACGAAGCGATATCGAGAGCTTTCGAAATAAAGATTTTATTCACGAAATATTCGACAAGAGTCTACCTAGCATGGGTGCATTTGCCAATACTTCTAAGCAAAGCAAGAATTATCGTTTAAAATGACTACATTGTAATAATCCGAGTTTGAACCGAACAAGAGCCGTTGTTTCCCTTGAATACAGCGAAACATTCATCCTTAAGAGAAACAAAAATGAATTTCAGCCAACTGGTGGCCAGTCAAAAGATGCCAAACTCAGAGCAAAGAAGTGACAGGTTTCACAGATTGATTCTCTCGAGTATAAAACTATTTTCAAACAGAAAAATATGTGATACTATTTTAGTATATTGGTTTCAAAACATGTGACCTAAGTTTACAGCCTGTATACCACGCTTCGTAGCTATAATTTCCTATACCGTATGTTTGGGATGATGACGTTGGTGTCCTAAACGGCAGCATTTCTATGGCCTCGGGGTCTGATGAGATGTGTATGAGTTAGTAAGGAGAGTATCTATAGTTTTGACGAGCACTCTCTTATGGATTGTGTATTAAAATATATTTGAACCCTTCAATTACCTATCGAGCTATGTCCATTGTTGTTGGAAATAGGGTTTATCGATTTAAATGGATCTGAAAGTGATAATCGTTCAGCTGACAAACGTTTAAACCTCATTCAACCTGATGGTTTAATCTCAGCATTTGTCTGGGCAAATCATGAATGTGATGGATTAAACCACAGATATGAGCTCAGAAAGCTCGTTCCTGTAAAATTTGTCGAAATAGACTTGGCCCGTTTGGCAACTGAACGGCTTTTTTGTTTCTATGACAATTCATTGTCTTTGGTTTTCAAATATGCTTTCGGTATTATTCACCACCCTCCCATCAATCACTTTATGATTCAACTATCTCCTATTTTCTGGTTGTTTTGCATTTAGTGACGCTACAGCTTTCAATCCATTCTTGTATTATAGTAACTTATGTGAAATGCTACATGAAATTTCAACTGCGTTCTAAAGCTTTGTTTACGATAAAATAATAATATTGAGTTACTATTACAAAATTTCTATTAGTATTCAGTTTCCTACAAGCACTTCAGAATCGGTTTCGAACATTAATTCCGTTTATTACGTATAACTAGAAACACTGCGATCACTTATACTCGATCGTTTATGTTGAAAGTGCAGTGAGGGTTATAAAAACCCGGGTTGCGGAAAAATGAAAAGTTTCCTTTTGATTTTGTGTTTACCCCACGTCTATTCTATATTAATTAATTGTTCCGTTTACGTCTTCTGTGGAGGTCCCCTTAGTCAAAGAACACAGATCCCTATTAATTAAGTTACTTTTACATTAACATTTATTTAAATATACAGGGTATCCCAAACATTTCTACAAGTATTAACCGTCTATGTTACTCAATAGCATACTTTATTTTTTGATGTAAAAATATTTGAAAATAGAGAACACAGACTCAAGTGATAATATTGAGAATCTGGATTCAAGTAATAAAAATTATAAAAAGATATCTTACGTGAGAACCACAAACAGATTGGAAATTAAAAGTCATACCTGTACAACAAGAATTACAATACCGTGACAATTTTCCCACAATTGAAGCTCAGAATTTCCTGTATGGTTTGAATATCTTGAAGCATTAGAAACATCCTGCTGAAAGATTATTACCTTCCTTTAGACTTTCTTAAATAACTTTTAGTATACCCTTAGTGTTACTCGCAATAAGATTAGCCAATGTATACAAAAAGTGAGAGCGATAGTACGCGTAGTTACTAATTTGCTTGACTTTAGGCTGGTTCAGTTTTATAATGTATTGAGTTGTTTGATAGCATGCCCGCTCCTTTGATATTTTTTATTAGTTCTTTCCTGGACAATGTAAACGGCTTGTGGTAACACTTTGATTTGTGTGATTTGTTCAAATAGTGACCAAAAGCAGGAATACGCATCAGAAGCTATGAATTGTTGCCTCAGTTGACATGTACAAAAGGAAGTTTAAATATTTAAAACAATCTACAGTAAAATTGTTACTCTGTATATCCTTAACTATACAGTTACCTACATATATTTTAATAAGATACAAAACAGCTGCAGAAAATCTGTCAGGAACATAGAATAAAATAAATACACAGAAAAAGAAAGGAATATTAATTAGAACAAATAGTACTTCAGCAAATACCAACATTGAAAGAGGTATTTTAGATGTAGATGTAGATCAGAGGCCTGATTCACGAAAGTATTTTGCAACTTTTCACTCTTCATTTTGCATTTCTGGAGGACTGTCTGAAGAACGCTAACGTCTTGCAACAAACTCCTGTTCTGAACCAGTCGCTAATTTCTACAATTTTGTGAAAGAAGTATGATTATACAAGAAAATACTAAATTGTTAGGGAACTTTTGAGACCCAAAAGTAGGCAACGAAACGACAGTAAACATAAAGTTTGCTGCGGAAAGTTTCTTTGGACAATCCGGAAATGCAAACTGAAGAGTGAAACGTTGTAAAGTACTAGCGTGAAACAGACCCCTGATCTCGAATTTCAAGTATCTTGGAAGAACTATGTGATGATATGAAATGTGAGAAATAAGGTACCTACTAAAAACAAGAATCTCTTCTGACTATAGTTTTCCAAGGGGTATTCTGTTACACGGAGTCCAAATTTGGACTCTTCGGAAAGTAAGAAAAGAAAACTTGAATCCTTTGAAATATCGTCGTTGAGAAGAATGGAAAATTTAGCTGGGCATACAAGATGTGTAATGAGCAAGTGATGAAGAGACTAAATCTGGAGATATTAATAGTGGAGAAACTAAAGACTATTTCATGAAACCACGAAAAAGAAACTAATTAGGAACAGTGGCTCCACAGGGATTGTAAACCAAGAGATTCAACTGAGGCCCTTGATAAAGGAAGAACAGGACATAGACGCGTCCGACTCATTGACAGTAGTGAAGAAGATAAATCGCAAGCAGAGAAGAAGAAGGAAGTGTACAAGTCGGATAGTGAAGAAAGTTGAACGAAACTCGAAGATCCTACCGCTTTCAATATAACAGTAACAGTATTGCTGATTAATTTAAATTTATGAATAAAAAAAAGAACATAAGGTTTGATAACAACCAGCAAACTCTAGACATCTTTTAGATGGCCTGGCCAAAGATGCCAAAAGGACATAAATAAATTCAAATTTTAGCTAACACAGAACTTGATTATACTTTTATTTAACTGTCTTAACTTATACATATTAATGGGCCAGAGAAGCTGTTATGGCCTATAGTCCTTGTGTCAGACAAGTTGTTGGTACAAAATGGGGGGAACAGATGAAACTTTCAACACTTGTACACTGGCACGCATAGAGCACGAAAATACGTGATGGACATTCCAAAAATGTATCTATGCAATATGGCGGCCGTTCAAAATGGTAGCTATCGCCAATTTTCAATGGTACATACAGTATATCAGCATCGAATATCTCGGCTCTAGGTTATTCGATTTCGATGGTTCCTTTTTAAAACTAAAGATAATTTCTTTGACTTCAATGAGGAATATTTTTATAAATCTAATATTTTTTTAGTTATATATAAACATTTTGAATTTTAACCGAAATCACTTTTATTTATTATTTGACAGACAGATTTTAGGTTTAGGCGAAACTTTCTTTTCAAAACAGGCGGAAAAACGAAATTTTATGCATATTATCTTCTTACTTAAATTTGTATAATATTTTCTAAAAAGTGTTAGAAAACTACTACTATTTTTAGATAAATAAATGCTTTTGTAAAAGACACTGCTTTTATTTGAAGAAAAGAGCAATAATACGCTAACCGATAATCTGAACCAGAGCAATTACTGCGTATTTCTGTAACAACTGCAACGCAGGATGGCAAGTACAACAATTTCTGGTGCAGATGCTCCGGCGATCCAATTGATGCATAGCTTTCCTTCGCTCTCCTTCCTCCATTCATGTCCTTCGGCCTCTGGTATTCTTAATAGTATTTTCCAAGTTTTCGTTACTAAGTCCCTATCTGGAAATTTTACGCGTTCCAATATATCCTTGCATGATGGTAGTTAGCAACTATCGATTTCACCCGCCTTTGGATGTAAATAATTTCATCGCAGCTCATTGGCACTTCCAATTTCTATTTTCTTGGAATACATGTCACAAGTAAATTTCCGATTGTCTTGCATAACTCATGTGGAACAGTTCAATCGATTCTTACCCACACATCACCGGACGTCCGACGGGTGTCCAAAATACGTCTCGAATGTCCGAAGAGATGCGGGATATCATGGGACATCCATGGGATGTCCGGTGGACATCCGAAATAGGACGTCCAAATTATATCCATCCCGGATATCCCTCGGACATCCTCTTTGTGACCTACAATGTCCAGTATTTTCCTTCCAGATATAAGTGTGAAGATAGACTCAGAGACGAAAGGAAATAGTGTTGGGAAATTGGAGAAAATATGTACTACCTTTACTGGAAGTGCTCTCTGAGCATTGTGGTACAACTAATTATTTGGGAAAATCTGCTATTTAATTTTGTCTAAAATACTCCTATTTTATTAATACAGAGAGTTGGTGTTTCATCCGCGTGAGTTTGCTTCACATTCAGAAGGTTCCGAGTTTAAGCCTAGATACTCAATGGTTTAAGTCAGAAACTGCATGTCCACCTTGGCTGAGATTTCCTAGTTTTCGGCAGTCCTTCCAAGTACTGTGGTGTTCTCGATTAATGATGGAGTCGCTTCCCTGTTATTCCTTATTAAAGGTCAATTTCCAGATGCTAATATAAACATGCAGATAAATATGTGTGGACTAGAGTTATTTTGGTGTTTTATGAGCATAAAATGCTATATTTAACTGGAGGTTTGGAAAGATATTTGGCAAGGAACCTGTAAATTTCTTGCGAAACCTGAAATCAATTTGCCTATTGGGATTTTAGGAAAGTAGCTATCAGAAACGGAATCTGATCGTCATTTGTTGAAACGTTATTGGTGAATGGGAAATGCGCTTTCATTTTTTTTTTTGTTTATTCCAGCCGAGGGAGTATGTTTATATATTTCGTGTAACGTTTTTATTTTATGAAAAACTGAAGAATTGCAGTGACGATATTAGTTTATAGTAAATTGCTTGTATACACTTGAGTTTCATTTAACTAAATTTGATGAGTCCAAGAGTGATTCGGTTAAACTAAAATTCGGTTAGGCCAGAAACATAGTGATTGACATACTGTAGTTTGGTATTTTACAACACGTTAAAATAGCAACTTATTTTAAACTAACAGTTTTTCAAACATAGACCTACCACTATAATATTAAAATACAATACAGTACAGTACACGCTACTGAATTTACAAAGAACTTAAAAAAAAACAGTGTCTTTTCTTATTTTCGGCTTTCATTACTGACCACAAGAGAACCCGTTGCCTACTCTATTATACCGGGTGAGCGAATTATCTATAGAACGTTACCGGCAAGGCCGCTTTTAAGTTCCATAGACGTGCAGATAGTGCAACTGGGCGTCAGACGGAATGTTGTGCTAAAGTGTGCTGTTGAAACTTGCAACGTTTGTTCCTTTTCTCCCTCTTACCTTACAACTTATAGCGCTACGACGACAAACGCATTTTACCGGTATTTCTTTACTATATATGCTCTCCACCCATATCATGAAAATCACTCTACGCATCACTTTTAATTGCTTTTCCCACTTGGAATCTTCGCAAACGATCTCTCTTACGCCGTAGTATTTATGTATTTTGAAATTCTAGACACTTCAATGACAAAGGGCTAGGTTAGGCTAGAAAAGTCAGATTATATCGTTTTTTTAAACAAGTCATATTTAATAGGCGTTCATTTTTGTCAGAATTTGTCCGATTTACGAACTTGGCCTGCAACTGAACTATCTGTAAAATATGTAAAATTACCACATTGTGATTGGTTTACAGTATTTCCTCTCTTGCAATGCTATTTCTCTTAAGATATATATATTATTCATTTGTGTTTAAGACAATGAGAGTGAGTTAGACGCCCTCTTATGTTTTAAGTCCACACATATCTGTAGGTTAAATAACGTTTAGCGTATACCGTGTCTTTTATGATTTGTAACATTGTGTTGATCACATTGCACTGAATTCAAGGGGTCGTGTGTTCTAATTCACTGTACTGTATTTATTTATCCGATCATACTGTATTTATCCGATGATAGAAGCTATCTGAGTAAGTAATAAACACCGACCGAGTAAGTGTCTTCAAAGTAGCATTGTGAATATACTTTTTTTTTTAATGACAGGAACGTCCGTGAAACAAGTTGGGGGTAGAAATTTTCATGTCAGTTTTGCAGTACCGTTACTCCGTTACCGTGCCTGGATGGGACATTTGAAGAAATTATGAATTCGTTGATGTCCGATGGACATCTCTATACAGGTCCTATAAATGGACGTTGCCGACCTAAAAAGGGCATTCGTAGAATGTCGAAACGTCGTGCTTACGGATGTCCGATGACTTCCGTATTTGTCCTTTAAATGCCCATTGCTGACCTAAAAAGGACGTCCATAGAATGTCCAAAAACATTGAATACGGATGTCCGATGGATATCCATATTTGTTCTCCAAATGTCCGTTGCGGATCTAGAAAGGACGTCCGTAGAATGCCCTAAAACCTTGCGTACGGATGTCCGATGGACATCCCTACATCTCCTATAAATGTCCCTTGCGTAAATAAAACCTTGCGTTCCGTCGGATGTCTACAGGAGTTGCGTATGGATGTCATCCGCGGGACTTTTTTCGGACATCCTATGGACATCCGTAATGTCCACCTAGGATATCCTAAGGATATTCATGCGATGTCCGTGTGTTGTCTGGGTATGCTTCTGAATGTTGTGACATTATTTTGTGCTGTTCCAGTAAACCTTCTAATCTTTCTCTGTCCTGTAAATGCATTTACACTGTCACAGCCTGACTTGAATGGAATCTTATTACAGCTGATGCTACTTCTTAATACATTTTTGGGACACTTTGGCCAACATAAAGTACTTTCATTTAGTTTCTAACACCTTTCACAATGAATTTATTTGCTTTAACCAGTTTGTACAGTACAACAGAAAACCAAACTTTTTATTAGTTGTCATTTCTCAGGTCCAGATTATCGGATACTATTGCCGATTTCTTCAAATAAAAGAATATGCTAAAAGAAACATCTTTTGAACTTAATTTTAAGACCTTTAGGCAACTTTGAGTTAGACAAGATGGATGATGAGATGAATTGGCGGAATAAAGAAACTGGGAGGAAACGGGAGAACCCCGAGAAAAGCCACGCATATGGTGTTAGTCCACCACAAAGTCCATATAGCAGGAGCAGGGGTTGAACCGACCACCCCTAGCATCAGAAGTGAGCGCTAAACCATTGACCCACCGGGGCCCAGCAGCATTTTTTAAGCAAATATTTATCTAAAAAATATCGATTCCTAATAAGACTTTAAATAGGAAAATAATAAACATTTTTTGTTATTTTTTAATTTCTTAATCTCTGAGAAAGTAAATGTGTGAGTTCACACACTAAAAAATAAATAAAACTGCATCATAACAAATATATATTGTAGAATGGACAGTAGCAAAATATTGGCTTTCGTAATTAACATGTTACTCAGCCACAGAGACTGGAAAATGGTATTTGCCCCTTGAAAATGGCCATTCACATCTTACAAGGCTTCCCGAGAAGTCTAACAGAACAGGAAAATGGGACAACATAAAGGTAATCACAGCACAATATTTTGACTGCCAAAAGTTGGTAACCATTTTGTGCGTGGCGGAGGGAAGGGGGAACGTTAGTAAAATTCCGTAATGTAATATTCATTTGTTTTACATCAATAAAAACTTCAAGTCTTCAGCCTTCCTCGTTACAATCCTAACTGATTACAAATGGCGACTCTACCCTACATTCAAGTGCGCCAAGTGATGACAAACCAATCGGAAAGCTTTACATAACCGTTACCAGAAAGTTTTAAAACTATAGTACTTTTATATAATAACGGAAGTTTCAGCAGCCATATTGTAAAGTATAATCAAACGTTAGTTTCTTGCGGAAACAGAGATACAATTCACTCACCGCGTGACTGCCTCTTTCCAGTCAATTGGAAGTGAAAATATTTTGCGTGCTTGCATACCTATAAGGAGTTCCCGCAAATGCTGGTTGCATATTTCCTGACTACGGAGCGATTGAGGAATGATGCTCTTCTTGGAATGTTTCAGGGAGTATCTAAAGACCAGCTGTTTTCGCTAATAAATGCTTTGCTTACCCTTAGTGCAACTGGTCATATTACTTTCTGTACTTATAATTAGAACCCACACAGTTATGTACCAAAAACCCTTGTGAATATTCAAACAAATAGAAACCAGAAGCTTTGAAAATAGACGCTTAGAATATCGAAGCAAACCACTAAAATTTACAATCTTAAGTCTGAAAATATAATATTCATTCAACAAGAAATAATTTGAAAATTATATTTCTATTACAGTTCTTATTTGTGGGTGTTTATTGACATGTAGATCCCTATTGGGACATTGATATGGCATGACGTCCCTCGAAGAGCTCTATTCTGAGAAAGGGTAAGAGGAAAGCAGTGGCAGGGCCGTTACTCAAGTATTTCCTCCCCGCTGAAAAATCTTATCCAGATTTTTCGGCAACAGATTTCCAGCCGTACTATCTTCCCACTTTTTATCGGAACTCCGCCAAAGTTTTTGGATCCAAGATCGCCAATTTTCGAACCCTGGTGCTGGAGGCGTCAAAAAGTTTGTTATTTACGACAGGTTTCATGTTTTCTATGGTGATTGTACTTCTACTAAAACACATTTTCACATATGACGTAAGAGTGGCTTGATCGATTCCAACCAAAATGTTTACCTTGTCACCACCACTTAGTCGCAGTCGTGAACTCGTTACAGCTACAAAATTTTATTCCCTGGACAGTTACACGTCTCACATCTTCTCCGTAAGAGGACCCCGCGAGCAGTAAAATTGACCGTTATTCGAGGAAGACGAAATAGACACTTAATGTTCACACTCGATGGAGTAATGTTCCCCAGGAAGAGGAATGTTTCATTATTCTCAGAGACAAATAGTAATAGAACGGTACACCGATAAAATCCACTGCCTCGTGAACAACTATTTAGTGACGTGACTAACTTACAGAGTAGTGTATTGCTGACAAACACTGCCTTTGGTTAATCTTACCCTAATGCAAAAGAACACGCACTTTGAAAAACTGCTTATAATATCAAGAAAGGTAGCTGAATGCACACCCTTATCATAAACATAAAATATACTAATACTCATATATACTATTTCACAATAAAGGAGAATGTACGTAAAGAAAGTGCAAATGATATACTTTATTACTTTTCCAGGTAATCACTGTGAGATTTCGTGAATATTCTGGACACAAGTAAACTTCTCTTGTGTCCACATTACACTGTGTTAAAGCAATCAACGATTTCAAGCTGTGAAGCTTTAAAATAAGTACGCATCAAATGTATAAAAATATTACTGCAAACACAGTTTAATAAACACTGAGTAAACGTTGACCACCTTGGTACTTGATACTAATAAAATTTTATGGATACAGTTATTTATATTTATAACTGTCTTCAGGCAACTAATTTTCCAGAGTAGCCTTACGCATTGTTGCAACACAAAATTATGGCTTTCAGTTGGCTACACACACGTTGAGAATTACGTATGTTATGATGCCAAAACAACAGCAAGCATTTGGTACCAGATTATTATACACTGAACTATCATGAAAAGAACTACTGTGACAGTATACGTTAAGAACAGTAATTTTAATGAAAACACAGATTATTTTACGTATTCACGTTAATATGCGATAATGAACTATTGTTTCGTTCACACAAGCACGTTACTGCAGTGTGGATTTTGTTTTCCCAAGTGCACTGGGTAATTTCGCATAAATATCCCTGTATCATAATAGGCAATAATCTAACCATACAACACGTTGTCTACCTCACTATTATTCCTACTGGGATCAACGTTTAAGAAAAATGGTTACTATTACTTATAAACTTAGCTCTCTGCTTGACGATAACGTCGTATACTGGGACTTTACTGTATAATATTCCTCTAAAATTCACCTATGGTTTTGCCATAACTTTGCATCGAGTTCGATAAAGTTAGGTTATTTTTACATTCAGTGCCGTAAAGACACAATCTTGTCTCACTATAAAACGTTCAAACGAGGTTCTACTGTATGATTTATTCAAGGATGGAAGTCAGTTTGCAACGGAACTCGGATGATCCCTTCTCACCTGACATACTCAGTTTGCAACGGAACTGGTGTGTCCCCCTAAACACAAGCCCGTTCTCGACTCGCAACGGAGACGGAACACTTCCTTGGCACTGAGCTCGCAACGGAGCTGGTGTCATTCCTTTCTGCACTCAGTTTGCGATGGAATTGGTGCAGAATTCAACCTGCTTTTCTGAGGATTGATTACCAAAGAAGAAGAAGGTCAAAGTTTCTACAAACTTGCTATAGTCCCGGGTTCGGGACACTCATTTTATTAACTTGTACAGCACTTGTACATAATTTTATAGTAAATTGGTTCTGGAAGAAACACAGTTCCCTGTACCTATTTGTTCTACCTACATTAATAATACAACGTCCCAAAAGAAATAATACGGCAACAAAAAGAACACTGCGATATCCCACGTGTTACATTGTGCAGCTCCCACCACAAGCAGGAAGATAGAATATAGTACTACTCGAAACTTGGGAACTTTAAGTTCGAATACCTAATACACTTTTTTCAGCTATCGCACTTGATACTTTTCGCAAGTGCTGACTTAGTTAACAAAGGACGCTCATTTATATAGAGGAAGCCGATTTGGACCAGGCAGTTGATTTTTTTTTAAAAAAATATGAAACGAAATGAATGGGGAAGCAGTAAACTTACAATAGAACTGAAATACTTTATTCTTTCTCTAGTAAACAACTAAGCATGTCTCTATCATATTGAATATGTAAATAAAAATGTATGATAAATTATCCGTTCTCTATAATCTTAAATTCCAACAATATATCATATCAACGGATGAAAGTTTTTATGTAGCAATCGTACACATATTAGATTGTGTAATATAAAAGTTTTGTTTATGGGTGAAGATAATGAATGCTTGCCCGGAGTTAGGTTCCGTTCCAAAGATCTCGATACAAATTTTGATTAGTTTCATCATATGGCGATACGATTGACTTTCTAAGAAGACGACTTTAATTAGAACTTAATGTGACCCTACCTGGGATGGGTATCATAATTATTATGTAATAAGCAAAATTACTCATGTAACAGGAACACTGTGCTCAACCTTTAAAACTCCGAAGGGTCACTACGATACTTTGAGATAATTTGGCAATAAGTCACGGGCTACAAGATAGGTATGTTTTAATATGCTGTATTTTGTTTCAAATTCAGGACTAACATATTACACAAATAGAGTGTAAAATACACCACTTATCGTTAAACTTCGGAACTGATATTCGCGATATTAAATATATTGTCTAACAAGTAAGAATGCTTAGGTATACTTAATGAAATTCGAAAAACTAGAAAAAAGACCAAGTTTACTTGTCATTATCCACATATAGCACAACATCTAGTGTTCACACTGAGAAATATTTTAGCCGAATAAACGCAGCTTGTATCTCGCAGATATATGAACCACTTGCAACATTCCAGAAGTCCTGCAGTTGATACAAAACTAGATTGTACGATAAATCGCGCATTGCACCATCTGTCAGCTAAAGTTTCAATCTAAGCTTTGTGCTTTCCTAAACAGCGAGAGAGTATTTATCGGGTGTCTCAATAATTAAACACTTAAATTGCTTAACAGTGGCAGTAATCGAAAATGCTATTACAACAACTAGACAATACAAATTAGCATCCATCCGATTTTGTGTCACAAAGCAGAGTTATCTTTGGCGATATAGAAAGTTACAATTCTATATCTGGGCTCCCTATGGTGTGAATCTACTTTCTTTTTAAATCCTCATTTACGAATAATGTACCAATGAACAGAAGCTGTAATAAAGGTCTGCAGCACACTTAAATATAAAAAGAATAATAGTAGTTGTGTTTGATGTTTCATATAAACACATTTGTTGAAGAATTTTGTGTATTTTATTATTATATTTGTTATAAGTTCCTTTTTTATTAGCTTATATATTGAGAATCCTTAGTTTAAGGTAAACAAATTCTTTTCTTGTACTGTGAAGTGTTTTTCTTAATTATATAAAGGAAATATTGAGGAAAATACTTGCATTCAAGATGACTACTGATGACTTCAATGCTCTGATCTGATTAATCGATACTCAGTTCTACTGGTTTTCGTTAAGCTTTGGAGAAGATTTTGAAGGATCACAGTCACAGGTAGGCTACAAAACTTTTAGTTCCGCCTTATTTCTTTCTCTTGGACGACTTTTCCTTTTGCTGTTTGAAAGCTAAAATCACTTTCAGTATTATCCTCTCTTTTGTGAAGATGTGTGAGATATTTGTGGACAGATCTAAAAAGCAAATTTTACATATTTCTTAGTTCAATCATTTTAGTCCAAATGTTCTATTATATTAATTTAAAGATTAAACTCAATATCAAAGTTACTGTGTAATACCACAGAACCAAACACTCAGTGAGTAGCACAACGTTATACAATAACGTTTTAGTCTTCAGGATCTGTTCACACTAAATGATATGTAAAACGTATGATCGTGTAATGAACTTCAGACAACAGCGTATGAGAACGTGTCTCAAATCTCTGTAGTCACTAATCAGCAGAATATTAAAT
>JAGDQP010010725.1:0-54972 GCA_022664845.1 Lepisma saccharinum
CAATAGGTTCTTGTTTCTGTGTCAGTTCTTGTATATGTCAATACCAAGTTATATTCAAGATTTGTGCAATTTATCAGCGCTTTCCTAGCTTCAAAAATCCGTATATTTCACATTAGTTTCAATAAGATACAACAAACGGTCTAGTAGACGTCCAAATGTGTGTTAGTTCAATATATAATTATGTCATAAGGCGACATTCTGCTCAGCATTATTCCTAAAACAAACAACTAAAGTCTTCACATATGTATTTATCAGTCAGCATTAGTCAAATGTTTCAATACCCGTCCAAGTATTATCTTCAGTAACCATCACCACTATACCACAACAACCTTAATATTAAACTTTAACCATTGGATCTGCCACAAGGCAACAAAATCTAACAATTGCAGCAACTTCAACTTTAAACAATGGATCTATCGCAAGGTAACAAAATCTAACACTTAAAGCAAGTTAAGCTTTAAATATTGGATCTGCCGCAAGGTAATAAAATCTGACACTTGAAGCAAGTTAAACTTTAAATATTGGATCTGCCACAAGGTAACAAAATCTCACACTTGAAGCAACTTAAACTTTAAATACTGGATCTGCCGCAATGTAACAAACTCTGACACTTGGAGCAACTTAAACTTTAAACACTGGATCTGCCGCAAGGTAACAAACTCTGATACTTGGAGCAAGTTAAACTTTAACCATTGGATCTGCCGCAATACCATTCTTTTCTTTCAACGCAAGTCAGCAAAACAGTTAAATTCATGCCAGTTAGTTAATTGTTAATCAAACTAATGTAATTACTAAATATATTTATTTGTGTGTCATATTCAAAGGTACTTGAAGTTTCTTGCATTCATATCAATGATTGACAATAATAAATTTATTTCTTATTTCGCTTAATAAAAATCATTCCCACCCGTTCTCCTACTTTTCTTGAACTAAATTGGCCTTGAGCTCTAGGCAATGACTTCATTATCTCCACTTGTGGTTTGGATCAGAAATTAAAAATTTTTCTTCCTATTTTTCCCCCTTTCTTTTCAAAACTAATTAATCTTTTTCTATATTTTTTTTCATCCAACAAAAAGGCAAATGGCCTGTGGCATTACGTTATAGATATTTGTGTTCCGGGCCGGGAAAAGGGGTAAGACGCAAGAGTTAAGCTCAATTTAATTTTTAATTAGCGAGCTGTCAAATCCGAGAGTAAATTTGTAAAAAAAAACAGAATGATTAATGATTTCGTTATAGCAGGCTAGGTGTATCCTACTCTTAGCAGTTTGAATTTTCAATCATTTCTCCTGTAAAATTGTTATTATGGATTTACATCACTTGTCAGCCAAACCGCCCAAATCACAAGCAAGAATAAAGTTCTGCAAAGCAGGTCCAAATAATGTTTATAAATGTGTATCAAATGAACAACTTGACATTTTGAAATTGTTTATTTTAGCTGAGAAATTTGAACACCCATAATAGTGGACCTCATATGCCAGGGTTTCACATGTTTTATCTGTTACTAAGCACCTTAAATTATGGTTTAGTTAATCTTTAATTCATTCATAAACATTATTGGGGCCACTTTCCAAAATTTGATTGCTGTTTGTCCAATATTTTTTATGTGAAAAAAAAACGCAAGAGACACCTAAAGTCCCTTAAAATTCATTCACCTTGCACATTTTTCGATAATATATTTCTACTTGACCACAATAAATTGTCTATCGTTTCTCTTTTGAAGTTAAATAGAAAGAAATGGCTGTGTTAATTAACATTTTTGGTGTCTCAGGCAAATACCACGTTTTGGTGACAAATCAACACAACAAAGGTTGTTGCTTTCGGTGTTTCAGCACAACGGATGTGTTACCAATGTTGATTCAACACAATATGGAGGGTGTGTGTCAAACCATCACTATCACAGTATTGAAACACTTTTTATCACAGAACGAACGGTGTTGATTTATCTCCCCAGAAGTGGTGGTCGCACTGGAACACCGAAAAGTATTCAATTAACACAACCAGTTTTGTTTTTGCTGTGTATATCCCTATCATTAAACTCTATCAGATATATTTGAATAGTATGTTTTATGCACATAAATCTTCCGATTAACCACTGTAATGACTGACAAGAGGGAAAGGTGGCAACAAAAAATTGCGCATAACCTCTAAAACATTGAAAAACATCTTTTTTCGTTCTTGAAAGTAACTTTTGTTGTATTTTTAACAGAGTCCACCCACCCCCAATTTTGGGAGGTCCTCTTTACAATTATCTTTGTCAGTTTGTCTGTCTGTTAGGTTGTTTTCAATCTGGTATGGTTTTCTATAATGTACTCTTGCACTACATGCACTCCATCTGTAGGCAACATTTCAACAATATGAATGTAAGTAGGAGTGTTCGATTTCTAAATTTGCATATCGAAGATTAATTTCGCTAAGAAATCGAACGATATATCGAAAATTCAAATATCGAACTTCTCATCTCGAAAACTTGTTAAAACCGAAATATTGTTCATATCGAAAAATCTTTGGCAATCGAATATCTTTCGCAACGAAAAATCGTTGGAAGAATAAAAAAAATGTATCGAATAAAAAAACGCTCTGTATCGATATTCAATTTATCGATTTTTCATGATATTGATACTTCGAGTTTTCGAAATGTCGACCGAGAAATCGATATATTGAAAATCGCACAGGATCGACTTCAAACTAATTTATCGACCTAGACTCACTTGGATGTTCTCAATCAGGTGACACCATAACATTTTCGAACGATACTTTTGTTCTATAAGCACTTTAATTCGCATTTCCAGTATGTTTTTCCTATATATTTTTACCAATATGGAAATTATAGTTAAAATATTTAAACTGGATAGCTAGCATCTCTAACTCTGACTCCGTTACATGTTAATGATAACTCATCCTTTCCCGCACATCAACTGGTCCTGTAATAAATTAATTAATAAACAGACTATAATCATGTTGATTGTTAGCAGTTATGAATTTAGAAATTTCTCTACACAAACAAATCGAAAAAATAATGCACTTCTTTTTAGGACGATCGAAGATCAGCCATATCGTTTCTCCTCTCTTTCGTTGATTCTTCGAGCACAGATATATCATTCAGATTCATATACGATATGTAGGGGTAAAATGGAGTATGAAGGTGGTGCTGTTCTTCCATTTGTCTAGTAAAAACGACCTAACTCCTCCTCCTGGAAGAATGGATGAAACCCTCTTTGCATGGAAAGTCACTTGTTATTTTTCTGTCGGTAGAGGGCTGAAAGGAAAAGCAAACAAAAGAGCTTGCAAGACATTTCAGAACATTAGGCCAGCAGACAGATAGGGAGACAGAGAAAAGAGACAACCATTAGGCGTAAGTTACTGGAATGTCAAAGCTAAAGGGAGAAAAAAAAAACTACTTTTCTTCGTCTATGTGTGGAGGAAAGAAAATGGGCAGAAATTCCGGAAGATGAGAACCGGAAGTGCCGCAAGAAGCTCCAAAAAATCAACGGATAGAAAGAAATGCGGGTAAGAAAGAAAAGAAGAAAGTAAAGAAGCAAACAAAACAATGGCGAACCAAAAAAAAAAAACTGCATGAAAGAACGAACAACACCCGTATTTTCGCTGACAAGACGTGGAACGAGCCTTGACGAATAAAAACATTGAGTGAAAAGAAAGATCGAAAGAATAACAAAAAACGGAATGAATTGTCCAGGAAAGGAAAACAACATAAGAAAGAATAAGGAATTGTCAGTATTGCCAACTATACTTTTTTGAAACACAAGAATCTCTAACTGTATTATACTTCGGACTGGGTAGAATATGTATAATTAATTATCCCGATTAATCACGGTTGTAGTATTTTCTTCAGTAAAATTTCAATTATGTATAGTCATAATTTGCACACTGTGAATATTTATTTAGGTCAGCCTACCGTTGTGAACTTTTAAAAGTGCCAATCATGCTCTGTTGTTAAGCGGAAGGTATTATTTTATGTAATCTTGAGATTAATTTGTTTTTCAATGTTTACCCTATTCTTCTACTTCTTCCGGCAACGTTCCACTATTAAGTTATTATAATTGGACAGTCGTCATTGGTTACTGCTGAGGATGACGCTAAGTACGTCATTCGTGGGTGGAGTCAAAGGATATTTCTTGATATTCATACTATAGCATTTTTAAGAATCTGTTTTTACTTGTGTCAGTGTACTGGAAGATCAAAGGAATGGTGTGAATGTAAAGAACTTCTATACATACGCTTATTATGGACGAACTTTGGTCAACACTTTTTCCTTGCAGCGTTAATCAAGATAAAGACGTTTAAAGTTCAGATTTCACTGCAGCCGTGCTGTGAAGTTCATTAAAATAGCTTCTAAAGGGTAAAAGTTATTAGAAGAATCAAGAAACAAATATTAGGACCCCACTTTGATTCTAGAGCACGGGATAAACAAAGAAATTTGTAAATAGAGGGAGTTCTGATATTTCTGCGAGATTCATTTGAACTGCTTCAGACGCACAAAACTTATGTGGTATATATAAAATTAGGCAACTCACTGTGAAATGATGGGAGAATACATTGTTACTTTGTCTAACAGTTGTGTGAACGGAAGTAAAATTTCAGTACAAAATAATTTGGAGATTTAAATCTTACTGTTATAGGCCCATCGTGATCGTTTCACAAACTTACGTTACAAATAGCCCCACCTAAAAAAAAAAAAAAAACTTATTATACAAGGTTAGTGAGTACCATAGGGTGGTGTTTACTGAACTTACTTCTAATTTATAATCCTCTTTTGAGAATAATCAATTGTTCTAATTTAGTAAAACGAAAAAGTGAAATTTGAAAACTTTAGGCAATATAAAACCAAAAAAGTCTGATTAAAATAATAATAATAATAATAATAATAACTATAATAATAAAATTTTAGATGATGAATTATGACAATAATAGGGTAGACCGGGGCTCTTTCGATCAAAGGGGCAAAAGCAGGTCAACACGATTGCGATTTGCAATTATTTTCAGTCTGCACTCGATCAACTGAAGATACCATTGGGGGGCGGGGAATCTTGCAACTTTTGACGGTTTTGACCTGTTCTTTTTTCTGATCGAAATAGCCTCGGGCTACCCTATACACTCATATTTAATTATTTACTTTAGATAGTACATCAGTTTTCTACAATCTACTCGTTCAAGGTTGTACAGGTTTTCTTTCAAATGAGATTTTGGGATTTTGGGGGCAGTTTGAGGGTAACACTAACGCCAGTTATTATCTATTTATTTTTTTCCCAAAACAGTTTATTTCATAATATACTGCACACTGCTAAATAAAAGTAAACAGTGACAAATATTAATTTAACTCTGGGGCGTTTCAAAGCTGTTCAGAAAAGATGAAACCCTTGTTAGTACACTGGTGCTGAGGTGGATTGATATGAGCTGACAGAGAGATAAGACGATTTTTGCTAAGTTCAGAAATTCTGCTAGGCTTTTCAGTTTGGCTGAAAGAGGGAGGTCGTGTAAGTAGAATTTTGCAGTGATTCTATAGATTTTTAACCGTAAAGATTTTCAAGTTGCAGATGTGTGCTCCCCGTTTGGAGTCTAGCAGAGTCACTGTCTTATTTCGAAACTAACACTTACGTCTTTTATATATTAACGTTTACGTCACGGCACGCATACATGTAATTAAAAAAATAAATAATGATCAAATTTATCACCAATCTGTAAATCTTCTATACATCGAAAGGGTTATATAGTCGTTCTAAGTTAACTTCAGCTCTTAGAGGGTTAATCTGTCCCCCCACTCTTTCGCTTCTACGTAGCATAGGTTAATCATGTGATAACACTGGATGCATTCTGTTGATAACCAATTGGGGGATTTTCGGTCACCATGACAACGCAAACCAAATACACACACATATATATATAGGCAGAAAGAGAGAGATAGAGAACTTCACCACAGGCACCAGAAATTCCCTATTGATGCAGCGAAGGGGAGGGGAAGGATGAAGCTTGGAACGGAGGGACGATTCCCGGTGTGCACATTTACCAAACACTATTGCCCTGACTGCAATTATCATAAATGGGCAACGGTGTTTGGTGTGTGTTTGAACTAGGAGGAGGAGGGATCTGATGGGACTTAAATCCACTTGGCACTCCTATAATTTTGATACATTTGTATATAGATTGCAGTCAAGAGATCAGTTTGGATGATTGAGTTACGAATTTATGTAGCTCCACTGTTATGTAGTGAATATGGTATATTTTTCATGGCTAATGATAGAAGTACATCTGAACTTTATATTAAAAAAAAAATTTTTTTTCACAACCTGTTTTAATGATACAAAGTAATTAACAAAATCACAATATTTATTTATTTATCTGGTATTACGGGGAAAAGGGCGAAGTGTATTCTCCGCCCTTTTTAGAAAACAAGGTTTGATGAGCTGTTCGCCCTTATTGCATAACTACGGCAAATAATTTAATTAACTAATATAAATTACTTATTAAGAAGAATTTATTATTGGTCCTTGTAACTGAATTGAATTTACCTTGCACTTATATTTTGAACTTCCTTGTACTTCAACACCTTTGTTACCTTTGCTATGCGTGGTTTTTATGTGTTATGTCGAACTGATTTATGACATTAATGGACACTTAAAAAAGCAGGACATTTGGGGGAAAGTCGGAACACTGGGATATTTTATCATAAAACGTGACTGTCCCGGGAAAAGCGGGACGAATGGGAACCCTAGCCTTGTATCAACTTCCCAAATCTGGTATTCGTACACTCATTTTGAGCAACTATTCAACCTATAACAATTCAAGAACATATTGTACGCGAAGTAGAATGTAGTTACATGATATAAACTTACCGTGTACACAGCTGACCGTATTTGAAAATTCATTTGAAAAAAAAAAAGGCTAAACTTCACTTTCAAGGATCCAATTGATCAACTTGAATAGCAATCCTGGTGGATGTTTAGATGATATAAGGGTTTTAAATTTGCTCTGAGATGTGAAATATGTAAAACTTTTGACAAAATCTTCAATATTTATATAAGTAGCGAAACAACGTTCAGTTTTGATTGTTGTCTGTGTATTTTTTAAACTTTAAGCAAGCTTTTGAAGTTTACCAATAGATGTCACCAAATTCGATTCATCTTCTTTTCACGATTCCGGTGAATTAGATCTTGGGACTGGTTCAACGGATCAGATTATGGTGTACTTTTACTCGTCGAAGGAGTCATTGAACCAGTCACATAGTTAATTGAATCGGTTATTTCAGAAACGACACATCTGCCGTAAGATTACAAGCATAACGAATGGAAAAGAGCTATGTTACAAGACTACATGTGTCGTTTCTGAAATAACCGATTCACTTTTACCTGAATCTTGAAGGGAAAATTGTGTTACTGATTTTCAAAACCTTGTTAAAACCAGATAAAAAAAAATGAAATTTGTTAATAGATATGTTTTTCTCTTATATCTATTATGTGTTATTATTTACGTTCTTGATGCTTGGAAAACATTAACAGAAGAAACACAAGAAATGAGTTCTAGATGTATCACTGGTGTATTATGGCGCCATTTCAAAACGACCTTCATTCTATTGAATATGAGTACGGTACTAGATCTTTGTTCTGAATTTTATTTCATTATTTATTTATTTTTCTTGCATTTATTGACCACAAACCAATCTAGTTTTAAATTCTTTAAATGTTATGAAAGTTTCCTACACACTTTTCCTTCTTAGCTGCATTTTCATGCTTAAGAACAGCTTTCTGCTTCCTATATATATCTTTAACTGTTTAGACAAGTTTGTTGTCTGAGATGTGAATCTACAGTTTCTGTTATCAAAACCAGATTAGTGGAAAATGATGGCTACAAAAGAGTGGACAACAGCTTCCAGCCTTGTCCTCTCTGTATCTTCTCTCTCTCTCTCTCTCTCTCTCTCTCTCACACACACACACACACACAAAGACCATTAGCGAAGTCGTATTATTTTTGCTTTAAATTTTCTCCGCAACACTTACCCGTTTTCCAATCCCTTAAAAGTATATTTTCTTTGTTAAAGTACTCATCATCTGAGTCATTTGATGACTATTTAGTAACAATTAATTGGAAATAGATATAGAAGCCAGTTTTTAACAGCAACAAGGTCAGTATAATCTCTCTCTCTCTCTCTCTCTCTCTCTCTCTCTCTCTCTCTCTCTGTCCTCAACGGAACAAGAACTGTATAGCTGTGACACATTGATGATACGCAATAAGAAAAATTCTTATACACTAAAATGCAATTAGGATGACCAATATTAACAGGCAATTGCTGTTAAGTAGTGTATGTATGTTCCGGTATGTTTGTAAACTACTATTGTGTATATATATGTGTGTGTGGATATGTATATGTTCCGATTGTGCAACTTGTATGGTATATATACAGCTGACAAATGTCCTGATTTAGCATCTTGTTTAATTCACATTTTAGATAACGAAAAACCTCATACTAAACTCTGTACTGCTTCAGCGTATAGAAGACCAGACCATGTAAGGTGGTTTCTCCAATTGGATGATATGAATAAGTAGCAAATGTCCTCACAATACCAGATCAACACCCAAATTTTGAACCCCACCGGTAATGAAATCGCGGACTTTTGGCTTAACCGATACACCATGCTAAAGTTTTAAAATCTATAGGAGTGTGTGTAGTAATGAGAGAAGAAAATTTCAACAATACATTATATTTTCATTGCAGGTTCTGTGTTTTATACAGGGTGCTTCTAATTATGGGGGTCGAAAAATTTTACAGTTGTGATTCTTCACACGCGACTTCTCCTATTTACACATCAAAGCAGGTTTCTTTGGTGGGGCTCAAACATTTTTTAGTTAAGGTGCCCTCCTGGTTACGGACCTGTTCCGTGACTTGGTTTCTCTGCGTGCTACATATGCTGCCAAGTATATAAGCTTGTTTATTTATCCATGATCTCACTGTTAATTTTTATATTTGTTTCCTTCCTTCTCTGCATATCGGCTCGTTATTACATTTTTCTCTCTATATATACGTTCACATGTAGTCCTAATTCCTCGCAAGCTTCTAAAAGTGCAGCTGAGGTGTTACTTTGTAGTGCATCTATATTTTCCCTAATAAATCTACACGATCCATATACCGGTATATGAACAGTTGGTTCAAACCCTTCAATGTTAGTCTCTTTTAGTCCTCTTTTATTTTTAGAATCGTATATTCTAATGCAAATAATAGTTGTGACAAGGCATCGATCAATCCGCTACGAAATGTAAAACTATTTGACGTATTGTTACCTATACGTATTCTGCTTATGGAGTAGCTGAGACACATCTTCACTAGCTGAACAAGTTTCACTCTGAATTGTAAACCGTACCAAGGTATTGTACATTTCCTCCTTGTTGCAAGAATCATATACTTTCTTAAAATCAATGAACAATATCCCGTTGTATTCCCATTTCTTCTCTAAAGTTTTATTTCAAGACGAAAATCTGGTCCAACGAAAAAAAAAAAAAGGCCAAAACTGCACTGCAAAATATGGCTTTATTTTCAACGTTGTTTGGTTTACAAGATATGGCAACTACTTTTCTTTACGTTAAATCAACACAAGATGTTGTTTTCGGTGATTCAACACAATGGATGTGTTCTCAATGCTGATTTAACACAATGGAGGGTGTCTATTAGCACTATTACAGAGTATTAACATTGAAAATACATCCATTGTGTTGAACCAACGAAATCAACACAGTTTTGTTGTGTTTATTTAACACAAAAAAGTGTAGTCTCTTCTTGCACACCTCTTGTTCCCAGTATCACTTGGTTCACTCTATTATTGTTGTTTTTTTAAATATATATGGAGAAAAGTGACGTCTTACTGTGATTTTTCAAGCACAGTTGGCTAAAGCTGTAATCAATCACCGAAACGAGCTGAGTTTTATCCCTTCTCCCACCAACTAGTTCACTCTTTTCCTAGGTAACGAAAATCTCTTCTTGATATACTAACTTGTGCCAGAAAGTGTACAAAAACTTTTCTATGACTGATCAAAGTATGATATATTTGAAGAGCTCAAAAAGTGTTAATGAAGTGTCATTTTTTTTTACAGTGTAATTTGTTGCGTCAAACCTTATCTTTAGGTGGATAATTGAGAGTTATATAGATAGCCATTGTTGAAACTTTACGTCTTTTAATGATTTCATATATAGTCTAGGATACAGCATTATATTAATTATACTAAATAGGTAAATGTGTGAATATATACATTTTTTTTCAGTAGCCTGGTCCGTTGTAAAGGCCTGGTTTTTCTGTTACGAGCTTTTCCAAATTAGGAGTAATGTTACTGCCTCTCGTGTGCGTCTATTAGGAAAACGCAGACATAAGAAAATTTGTTCTAAAATTCCATAGGGAAACACCTGCACATAATTAAACATGGGTCTAATGTAATTAGTAGTGCAGCCCCCCCCCCCCCCCTGAATTAAAGGGCTGAGGAATGTTGTGGTGTTTTCATCCAACATCTCATACAACCCTTTGTGCTCCACACTCACTCCCCCTTTTTTGTTCTCTTCATCCCCGCAAAAATCCCTAGCGTCTACCTACTACCACCCCCTTCTAGTATATCCCCTCTTCACTAATTCTTGCAATACGCTCTCCTTTCTGGTTCCTCGTAGCCACTATTTCTCTTTCGTACTCTCCAGGCCAGAATATCAGCATAGGAGAAAGAGGAGGAGGTCGGTATAAGAGGGGGCGCTCTTTGTATTAAGAACTCCGTAGACTTTGCTTGGGTGCGTTGTAGCAACAATAACAAAAACGTTCATCTTCCCTAGTTAAAAAAAAAAAAAATATTATCCCGTGAGAGATACGTAATTTTCCTTGTACACTAAATTCACGCACTTTAATTTAAAGAGACATGTCACTCTTGATATATATATATTTCATTTTTGCTGGCAGGTGGTGCTCCAAATCTTGCATAAGAATGATGTACGCGTAACGTGACTTATCATTCTTATGTTAACTGCACCGTCGTTTGAAGACAGGTAATTTATTATTTGCTTTACATTGTATCCGTTCCATATATAGTAAAAAAAAAAAAAAAGTGTCAATAGTTTCTTTGAAAAATGTAAAGGCACTCTTAGCCAACCATAGAGAGTCAGAACACCAATTGAAAGCTTAAAATCAAAGATGGAGATATACAATGTAGGGAAACGTAATTTCCAATACCAAGGGTTCCGCAAGGATTTTCAGTATGGGTACGGGTGGGTGGGTGTAAACTCAAAATTAGGAGGGTGTAAGTGGAGATTTGCACCGTTTCTATCGATTTTTAACCCTAAAAAATATTGAAATTATGGGCTGAGCTCGAGAATTTGGGGATTACACCCTCCCAGAGGGGGATTCTGGCAGAATCACTGTGCAATACTTTCCAGTCTAACGCAGTTCATTTTTTAAATGACCGTATTACCCTGTATTACAACGCTACTACAAGCTTGTTTCTTAATCTGAATTTCGAAAATCCAAAAATTTTTGTTAGTTGTAACTGCAATTTTTCGTTATAAATTTCATTATCACTATTGTGTTTCTGCTTTACCTTTAAGAACCAATTATTTGGTAAAATATTTGTGTACAGCGAATTTTACGTTTTGAGAGCCTTACAGCAACATGCCAATCGACGCCCCCCCCCCCCCCCATATGTTTTCCAGAACTTGACCCCTTGTAGATGCAAAACCACAGAGTTTGAACATCTTTTTGTTGGTTGGCCAGTTTGCGTGCTGGACATAGCAAGAGTCATCACATGTGTAGTATTCTTTCATAGATTTAGGGGATATATGTGACGGTACGCTTAAGACACCTTGAATATATAATTTTATCCATTTAAAAGTTAAATATTCATCTTTACTGACGTTTCTCCAGGGCTTTTCTTTAATAACACTAGGCTGATGCCGGGATGGTACCGTCAGACTAGGCCCTGGCTTACTTTCTTTCCATATTTTTCCCCTTTCCTTTCTTTTGACGTCACTTAAGTTCAGATCAACAAACCAACCAAATCAAGCATGGAATGGCCAAGTGGTTTGTGGGTAGTATTTATCTGCTTTCTCAAACTTAAACGAAAATATGAAATAAATATTTCTTCTTATATTGATGATGGTAGCTGTTCTGTTCGAAGGCTGGTTCTGACCCGAAGATCCCTGGGTAAGGTGATCCGATGGTGGTTCGCCATTGCCTTTCATCAGATAAAAATGTCCTAAGGACGGGACTTACAGTTTAACGTGGGCTCACTTGCGACCTCTTGATTACAAGATAGCAAGCGTTACCACTCAGTCACTGTATCTATTAGAAATCTGAAAACTATGTGCGTAAATCACAAACATACTGAAAGGTTTGAGCAGAACTCGAACCCACACAACCTTCCCGCAACCACAACTTTCACCACAAGACCAAATGGTCTGAGTATATGTTGGAATAAGTCTCAAGATAATTTCTTTCCGTATCCAAATAATTAAACAAATATTTGTACAAGAATTCGAACTCAATGTAAAAGAGATCAGAGCGTACGATTTATCCGCAACAAAAGAAATGAATCGAAAATAAAACGAATACATTGCTAAAAGGTTAAAAATGTTTTTGCTTACCTCAAATTATCTAACTTTTTATTACTTCTGGTTAAATATTTTGTAATTTCCGATCAATATTTGAACTCATTTTCTGCTTTTTTTTTTCTATAATGCTTCACAAGATTTACAGTATATCAATTAATGATGCTGAAGGTTTAGGAAAGAAATGGATAATTTGGTGTAATCCGAAGATAAAACAAAATTCAAGAACGATAACGTCGTCACTTTTCTTGCTATTTTTGTAGAAGTTCAATATTGAAGTGAGTGAACAGCGGGAGATATGGACAAAATGTCCAAAGAACACATCTTGTATACATTACTTATACCTCTTGATAACAAAACTAAGGGAAGTTCAGAAATCAATTCAATCATAATACTTGAATAATTTCAACTATTTGGATAATTACTTGTAATTCCGATAATTGTTTGATTATTTGTTTCCGAATAACTTTCCGTGATTCGGATAGTTTTTCGATTATTTGTTATCCTGTTAATTATTTTATTTATTTCTGATCAGGATAATTGTTTGATTGTTCGTAATCGGAATAAATTTTCGAATGTTCATTATCTCAATAACTATTTAACATTCCATGATTCATCTATTCATCGGTTAGGCCTAATACTCGAGATGTTTGTTCGATTAGTCGTTATCCGAATACAGATTCAATTAACCGTCTGTTTGATTGTTAATGATATTTCCGTTTGATTGCTAATGATCAGGATAATTGTTTGATAATTATTCGATTTTCTGTGATCCATCCGTTCGATTGTTAACGATTAGGTTAACTATTCGATATTCGTATTATTTGTTTATCTTTTCTCCAATCACAGTAGTTGTTCTGATAATGAGATGTATTGGATTAATTTGATCAGTAATTCAGCCAGATTTTCTTAGTGGTGGAGGGGGTCACCAGTCCAAATTAACGAACACACACCCTCAGCTTATATTTATATGTTCTTTCTTTTAAAGAAACTCTGAAAATATATACTTTCACCATCTATTTTCACTTTACCTCCCACCCCGAACTGAAAATTCTGGCGGTCTTCCTGATCCAAGGGGTAGGTCTAATTTAATCAATTAATCGGATATGAAATATTTTGTATGTTGACACTTCTACTTCCTGTATCTTTGGGTTTCCTATGATTATTTGTGTAGTTTGACCGACTAGGAAACTAAACTCGTAAGCAGGAGTCTCGAGTTAAATCTTGAGGTTTACGCTAGTTTTCTTTAGATTAATGACTGAGAGGTACATTGAAATAAGCCCAGGGCTGCTTCCTTCCTCCACGATTAGCGTTAAAAACATAAATTTACACATTCTTAATAGAAAGTTTAAGTATTTGAGCAAAACTATTGTCTGGACACGGAAAATACTCCACCTTGCTCCCTCAGTAGTAACCAATAAGGTTTGTCTTGTTGTCATAGCAACAGTGGAGTGAACCGTTGCCGCATTCCCAAGGTTGTGTGATTAGCACTTCAAACGGCTTGCCAACGGTAGGCGCGGCCAAACGTTGGCTCTTTGGACTATTTTTGTAATTTTCATGATTGCAAAACTATGACTACACATTAATGTCATCGTTAGTACCTTATTTTATGTATTTGCAATAAATATTAAAATTTGTGTTTTAAAAATTGACTATTTTGTTTTCCTTTTCCTTCTAGACATTGACTCAAGATGTATGATCAGCGTATGTTTGGTTTGATCATGTGTGGAAAAGCTGCACAGTCTCTAAATCATCATATGAATATAAGAGGTTAGTATTGTCTTCGTAGTATAGATTTTGGTTTCGCAAATTTTCTACGAAAGTAACCATCTTATTTCTCGGACACAAATTTTGTGATTATGTATTGTTATATGTTGATAACCGTAGTGATTTTTTTTAAAAAACAGTAACTAGCAACTTGTTTCAATATTAGTGATCACTGAATTAATTTTATTTGGTTGCTATTATATTATTTTAAACAGACAGTTACAGCCTCTCAAAAGCCTGAAGGATGGCGTTCCTCGACGAGTACTTCCGGGCAAAGGGACAGGGAGGGATAGACTAGAGCCTCATTTATTTGATTTACTGGTTTGAGACCTCTTAGGGTCCAAATCCCATCTATAAGTGACAACAAATGAGAGGAATATGGGAAGGAAGCCGGCCTAGCTTGTAACGTCAATCATGTTCGTTCCATAGAAATTAGTATTTTCGCCGCCCCTGACTCACATTCTTAATTAGAGTATAGAGTCACATTCTTAATTATTCATAACAACATATTGTACGAACAGCGAGACAAATAACTTCTTTGGGCTGTCAATGAAACATACTTTGCGCACCGTTAAACTATAAAATTCTAACAATATGAAATTCTGGTTATCTGATAGTGATAAGCAAGAGCTAAAGTCTGAAATATAAGGAAATACAGATGCTTATCAGAATAATGGAAACACCTCTAGTTGGGAACACGTCAGATGTATGGGTTGGCAGTGGTGTCGTGGCGACCGCAGCGCCGGACTGCTGGTGGTGGTGTGTTAGGTCGGTCTCCATACTACGTCAGGCGTCGTGGAACAGGAGTGTGCAGTGGCTGCAGCAAACGATGTAGTGTAAAATGGGAGACCTCTCAGAATTTCAAAGAGGGCAAATTGTTGGTGCGCGGTTATGTGGAGTGAGTGTGACGGCAGTGGCTAGTGTGTTAGGTGTGTCGCCAGGGACAGTGTCGAAGGTGATGACGGCCTACACAACACACGGGAAAACCACATCGGGGAAGCGGAACAGTGGGCGGAAGAAAAGCATCAGTGACAGGGCACGCCGGGTATTAAAGCTCATTGTCACACGGAACCGTCGTGCCACTGCGGCGCAAGTGACGGAGGAACTCAATCAGCACCTCCCCCAACCTGTTTCGACAATCACAGTCCGCCGCGAATTACATGACATGAACTTACGGGGTCGTGTTGCACGGGCCAAACCTCTCATCAGGGACCAGAACGCTTTAGCACGCCGCAAATGGTGCCGCGACCATGCAACTTGGACCGTTGACGACTGGAAACGTGTGGTATGGTCGGATGAGTCACCATTCACCCTATTCCAAACCACGGGCCGTGTTTATGTGTGGAGAACGCCCAAAGAAGCGTATGATCTGCAGTGTCTCCGCCCAACTGTGAAACATGGCGGCGGCACGGTGATGCTGTGGGCCGCAATATCATGGTTTTCATTGGGTCCTGTGGTCACACTTCGCGGACGCATCACTGCCAACGATTATGTCGCAATTTTAGGAGACCACTTGCATCCTATGGTCCGGATGTTGTTCCCGGGCAATGACGCCATATTCCAGGATGATAATGCACCCATTCACACAGCTGGAGTTGTTGCAGCGTGGTTTGAGGAACATCGGGATGAAGTTCAACACCTCCCCTGGCCCGCCCAATCCCCAGATCTCAACATAATTGAACATCTGTGGTCCATCTTGGAAACACGACTCCGGCGACGATTTCCACCTCCATCCTCTCTCACAGAACTGGCCGATGCCCTGCACGAGGAATGGTGTAATATTCCACTTGCTACCATTCACGACCTCTATGCCTCCATCCCACGTCGCATCAAGGCTGTTCTGAAGGCGAAAGGTGGCCCGACACCATATTAATCTGGTAAGTTGCACTTTCGTTCAGGTGTTTCCATTATTCTGATAAGCATCTGTATATGTGTGTATACAGAGAATATTGTATCAGTGCAAATGGGACTTCGGATATATGACGTCATTACACGAGGTTTTCCGAGCACCCAAACAAAATGTATATAAGCAGGCCCCGAGCACTTCTGAATCCTCTTCTCTCCTCGGCTAAGGCCCGAACCACATCAATCTCTCTTGCTTGGTGTTCCTTTCTTTGGACAGCAGTCCGCAATAAATCCTTCTTTATTTAAATTCTCTGGCTTTTATTGACTTATGCTTTATTACTTTGCTTTATTCATAATTGCTTTATTAACGCTCTCTTTAATGCCTTATTCTCCAACTTCAGCACGCCTTTCGCCAGGCACCCGGAGTCCCTATTGACCTATTCCCGGTGTTTGCACGCCTTCACTCAGGCAGGCAATCCCTATCAGAGTGCTCAACACGCCTTCGGCCAGGCAGATAGAGGTTTACAACCTTTCTCTAGTCTCGGCACGCCTTCAGCCAGGCAGGTGGACCCTAAGAACGGTCGCACGCCTTCAGCCAGGCGGGTGGTCAATTTTCTTGCTTTCGCACTCCTTCAGCTAGACAGGAATGAGAACTTGATCATCCTTAGTGTACTGCACGCCTTCAGCCAGGCAGGCATACACTACTCATCCTCTGTTAATAGCTTTTTTCATTTTCCGTAAGTGTCCTCATGTATTACTAATAAAGATTTGCCTTCCAGCATTATCCGCATTCGGTGAATCTACACCCACAAAGCCGTGGCGGCAACAGGCTTTTAAGTATTATATATTCTCCTGGGGGTCCACATCTAGTGTATCTGGTGCATAGCAGTCGACTAGGGACGTTACAAGTTTCAAGGTACCATCCCTACATTAGCCTGGTATGACTCAGGAAAAACTTTGTTAAAGCTCAGTTAGGATGACCGGTCGCTGGCCGTGAACTCATGACCGCCCGAATGCGAAGCCAAGGATCTTCAGCTTAGCCCAGAGTTATTTGTTTCCAGTACTAGTTCAAAATATGATATTGTAACATATATTTGCGCTTTGTTGTAAAATGACAATTATTTTTCGGGATATACAGAAGTTAGTTACAAACTTATGATGAATAAAAATAAAATTTGTATAAAGATTTCCGGAACATAGAACCCAAATTAAGGAATTAAAAAATTATCCGTACGCTAAATTCTCGAGCAATGTTAGCTCTAACGAAGTACAAGGCCATGACGGTTGGGTGTGGTCATTGAATTCCAAACCTGAATTTCCGTACCGAATTCGTATCTGCAGCAGTATGACAACAGCGGAAATATAAGACAGCTCTCCTCTATTCATGCATGTTTACATATTTTATTCTGGCTTTGAAGAGCTTTTAATTATCACCACTAGATGTCTCTGGAAATAATCTCTTGTTTTCTTGAAGATCCGAATAATGATAAATCTGTGACCAATTAAATGACTTACAATGAGCAGACTGCACGAGTACGTGACTGTGAAACCAACTTCAGAAATCAGATTTACCGTGATTTTCAAGATAAGAAACAATTGCGCTGAGAGTCAGTCATCTATCGGCGAATTTTAGAATCTCGTTTAAAGAAGGCAAATGTGCGTGCATATTAATTAATATAGGGTTTATCTCTATGATATGACCTGTCAATTGAACAATATTTATGTCTGTCTATTATAATTCCATTTTAACAGGGGTGAAAATGGGGCACGCGAGGGTACGGAGTATCCTAATTCTCTCAATCTTACGCTACACCTATACTGTTTATGCCCACACATTTTAATCGTCCAGTGCTACAAGTAGGAGAAAGCTGTTCGAACTTTGTGTGATTGTGGCTGAAGAGAAACCATGAAAACATCGCTCAGAATAGCTGACATGATCGGTGCTCGAACTCCCGTTCCGACAATTTCCTTGAACTCTTCGCCTCTTTTTTTTTTACCGAAAACAACTAAAACATATTTGTGTTATCTTTGGGTTATCGTTTTGAGGGTATTTCCTCTTTTTCGTAGAATTGAAAGGAGCAAATTTATTATCTGGACATTGGAAAACGCCGTAAATGTATTTAGCCTTAATAATTGTTCTATCAATTAAATTAGATCGAATATTTCATAATCGCAGCACAAGTTCACCTGATGTCTGGTAGACTGATGATAGGAACGGACTCTACAATAATGCTTGATGCAGTTGATAGAAATAGTGAGGTTCTTAAACCTCTCCAGGTGCCCCAAAACGGCCAAAACTGTACCGAATTGAGACGTAGATTGTAGAGTGTGTCCCAGAAATATTGGGACAAACTTTGGTAGGTAATTATTCACTCAAAACCAGAGAAAAATTCTTTGAAACCATTTTGAAACATGCCTTCGTAGTTTCGAAGCTACAGGCGCCCAAGTTAACGAGGCATCGTCACAAATGACGTCATATTTCAACAAATAATTTATGTGTCAAGTGATGTCGACTAACGGCTTAACAAATCAAAAACGAAGTTGTATAACCAGTACGGCTATTTAAACAACGTTTATGATTGAAGACTGCAGTTTTGAGGGGATTTTTATGCTTGCCTTCTAAACTAAATTACTTGACCATGAAATTCTTGTAAACCCAGCGTTCATAGCTCAGTTAGTAGAGCGTTGGCTTAGCAATCGGAAGATCCTGGGAACGATCCCAGAGGCCGCCCTCGGAAGAAGATTTTCCAGAGTTTTGTCTGTCATATCAGGCAAATGCCTGGATGGTACCTACAAAATAGGCCCTGACCGACTTCTTTTGAACATTCTCTCCCCAACCTGCCCCGGCCTGAGCCTGAAATGCCTAAAGACCATAAATAAATATTCAAATTTTTATGTTCAGGCATCTGCCTATGCGGCACTCCCTCAACCATACACTATTCAAATATGAGGTAATGGGTACAACTTCGGCTATGATTTCCTAAACCGACACGACCTACGTCATTACTTGTCAAGACATTACATAGTTTATAACGATACCGCGTTAACTTTGAAAGCCTGTAACTTCGATTTATGTGAATAATCACCTCCGAAATTTTACGTTGTTTCATGAATTCTAACTTATTAAATCAAAAAAGTATTCACTAAAATAAATTTTAGCACCTTTTTCAATTATTTCTACTTAATTTCGTGTCTTATTTACCTTAACATTTTGTTACAAAAGCTGGAATTTTATTCATCTGCCTTTCATAATACCATTTCATGTGTACTTGCAACAAAAATAACTCCAAGAAATCTGGTTCGAGCAAACTGCAAGCGAGGGGAAAAGAAATACACAGAATCTGAATTTGGTATCAAAACAAGGTAGGCAGTGGCATCTTCTGGCAAAATAAAGAACTACTACCAACTTTTCCAGCCGTTTTGCTTCATACAACGCATGCGCAGTACGCAAGACTACGAAACTAGGAAAAATAAAGGAGGGAGCTGTTTGTTGTTGGTTGTGGAAGGGGAAGAAGATCACCCTGTGGCCATTTCCGAGTCGAAAATGGCGTCTACGATGACTTTGAGTATCCACTTCAGTGGCTCATTGGACGTTTATTATTACCTCTATGCAAAGGGATGGTAGTAAAATAACAGATAGAACTTACCGAGGCAATGGTTTTACTTTGGCTTCAAATCCCCGTGGATCGCCTACCGCACATCAGAAGACAATTTGGATTTACCTTTCCCTCTCTTGTCCTCACAGAAAAAAAGAAAGAAAATTCAGAAGAAATATGCTTTAAAGATAGAAATCACAAAATAATAGGGGGGGGGGAGTAAATTAAAAAGAAAATGTAAAACATAACAGGAATTGGGTACTATTTCAATTTATGTTGTATTGACGTGGATTTACTGCAACAATATCAATGCAGTTTCAACTACTGAACTAGTTTACTAAAGTGTCCTTGTAGCCCCCGCATATGTTATAGAGGGGGCGAGACGTTTTATATTCAGAGGGGTCACCCTATTAGGGCAAGCCTTAGCAATGACGAGAGAGAGGCCTTTCTCATATTCTCTCTCTCTCTGTTTGAATAAATTTACAGGGTGATTCCGAAGTCTTATTACAAAATAAAATATACTCTTCATTGTTCACATCGTCCCTGATCGAAAAGGATTTCAGAAATATATTTGGGGCTCAGATTTATGACGACATAGGCCTCTTTCTTTTCTTTATCCTGGCCATGTTTTCCCCATGCGTTAGTTGACCCCTTTACAATTAAATTTTTCAAAGTGTTATTTATAATAACTTTACAGTTAGGCCCCTTCTCCACGAGCGCGGAAAACGCGGCGATTTTAAAAGCATGGGTTTTGTTAGAAGGTGCGGTTTTCTCGCGATAAAACCGCATCGTTTTCCATGCACACTTACAAGGGGCCAAGTTTCTAGTAGCCAAGAAATAATGACTATCACAAATTATATATATTGGAAAGCAAGGAGAAAAACAACTTTTTAATAAGGTTATGTAATATCGTCGATATTTCTCGAAGCGATTGCATTGCCACCTAGCGGCCCTTGGATTATAAAGGCTCACAGCGCGCCTCGCGACCATGATATGAACTACCAAATCCTTCTCAGTAAAGCGGGAAATTCAGAAGAACAAAATTATCAATTTATTCCTTATATTATTTTTATTGATTTTCTTATGTGTATTTTTTTTTATGACGGACCAATATAACTACCTATGAGTGAGAGCCGGTAGTGGCCCGAGGACTGCCTGTCTGCATGCTTTGCTTAAATGATTCTAACTCTCGTAAACACGATTACACTGTTTTCATTGTTACATACATACATTTTACCATATTTTAACTGTATATTACTGTACAACACATGGTATAAAAGCATTTACATATTTGTTTATACATTTCACCGCATATTGTTCCTATTATTATTGTTTGTGCAGTTCTTGCAAGAAAAAAATGTTTGCCTTCCTTTTTCTCTTTTAAAAATACATTGCAGTTAATTGACAATAGATGGTGGGATGTACCAGCAAAATGTTGTGAAGCAATGAATAAGAACGAAAGCTTATTTAGCTAATTTAACTTTCTGTCAACAAAGAAATAATGCACGAGTTTCAACTTTGGTGCAAAAGATATAGTTTATACTCGCAAAAATATTTATTGTTTGAAATGTTTAACAAAAGCCATACTTTATCTTTGTTTAGCAATATATTTAGGCTGCATTTTCAGTTTTGGGGTTGTATTTATATGTTTCCAAGGCATATTACCAAATCGTCTCAGAACGTGTATTATATTTCTATTTGTTGTTGTTAAAACCAGTACAAGCAAAGTTTATAACAGAAATATATTTTTTTTAAAATAAGATGAAACCTAATTAAAGATATAGAATGTTGAAATTCATCTTCATGCAAATTCTGCAAATAATTAGCCATAGTTCGACTATTACTCGTTAATAAATCGTTAACACTGCGGCTTCTTTAATTCTTAATCGACGTTCAAGATTCGTAGGTAATTTTTGATTATTCTTTTAAACAGGTAATTTAGATTATATTTTACTTTGTCCTTTGTTTCTCAACTTTATAAGGTTGATTTGTAATTTCTTTGGTAATGCACTATGAGCTAAGGTGTTACATTTATTGAACTCAAATTGTCCCATTACATGTTCAATATATATCTACATTATTCTCCCAGAATCAAAGTTCTCATTCAATTGATTGCCTTCATGATCGGTTACAAACTGACAGTGACTCAGTGTTGTCAGGTTCCCGTCGCAATATTTCCCTCAAAATGCTGAAATTTTCCAGATTTTTGTAAAACATTTCCCGGATTCTAAGTTTTCTTTTAAAAATCAATGGATTTTTTTTTTTTTTTAATATGCCAAAAAGATTCAACAAAATTTCCCGTTTTTAAATGTTTTTCCATTTCATCTTTTTGACCCAGATGTTTCCGTTTTCCGGGAAATTTCCCTGCACCTGACAACAGTGAGCTGACTACAAACGTTTGAACATTCGTGGCGAGAGAGATCTAATGTCATTCTCAGAGGGGGAGGGAATATTGCCATCGTCTTCTTGTTGTGTCTGAATTTGCTTAAAGAGGGACTTTTCTGCGAGGATTTTCAGCTTAGGGGTGTAAATCCAACGTTGGGGGTGAAAATACAGTTTTTCAGGGTTTCTACAGATTTTTAACATTTTTTTTTAAGTTGAGGGTGTGTGTGCTCGACAATTTGGAGGGGTGATACCGCACATTGGTGGTCTGACAGAATCCCTGAGTCAAAAGGATAAAAATATAGCACATTTTAGAATAAAAATTATTAGTGCGTTGACTATATCTACTTTTTTATTTTAAAGTAATAAACTGTTTTATAATAAATAGCAATTGAATTAGCAACAATTGAAAATTTAAAAATCAAAAATGCATTTATAGTCGAAACGTAAAACTGGAAAACCGCGCAGGTGTAACATGACCCGAGCTGCTCACTGGTAAGTAGAGTGAGGGCTATACGATACGTCCGCGTTTATCGCGGACAGTCTGAGATTTCATGTTGTGGCCGGGCTGGTGTTCGGGATCAATAAAAGTCCGGGGTTTTCTGTTGTTAAAATAAATTATCGATTTTCTGTTCAGACTCGCCGAAATAATTGTTATAATTACTTATACTTATAAATGTTACTGCCTAAGTTATCTATTACTTCATGAATGTTTGCGAATTTCCGTTAAGAGAAAGGAAATGCATGTAGAGTAAGTTTTGAAGCAGTCAGACAGAAAGAATTTAGCAGTTTGCCTGATATGCGGTACCGGTACTGAATTACCAATATTTTTATAGATATGGTTAAAATGTCCGGTGTTCGCTTCTCAAAAATATGGTAACCCTAGAGTGTTTACAAATGTGATATAATTTTAGCCAACTTTAATACATTATATTTTTCGATTCAAAAAGTTTAGATTGAACTTTTGTAGCGGTACTTCAGATACGAATTGCAATAAAATTGTTAAAAAAAAAACCTCAGTCATTATTCTTAAATTAAACTATGAGCGCAAAATAAGATGTCTTTCTTCTAAATTGTTTGCTCTAATAACATAAATTGTATGTTTGTTATTCCACCGTAAAATAGGACTAGTCGGCTTACTGGCTAACGAGTTGACTCGATCGCATAGTTTCAGGTGATATGAAAAAGAATTATATTCTGTGATTCAGAAAAAAATCTCTCTATATATACTGATAAACTGCTTTTCATTATCCACATTGACTGTATCTGTTACAGTTGCATTATTTGAGCATTTCGGTATTAAAACTTTATAAACACACACAAGTATCGATCCGAGAAAAACGCAATTGAGAGTTTGTTCAAATTTGTAATTGTATACTACGTAGGGGATTATAAATATACATTTTCTCCACCACATAGACATTCTTCAGTGTTGTGCAGCCATATGTCACATTTCAACACCGTGAAGTTACTGAATCACAAAGACTTGTTTCAAAATTTTATATTCTCAGATATATGTTTCCAGATGCATGCAAAACGTCTTAGCGTACTTCAATTATAAGTTGTCAAAGAATAAGTGCTTGTGACATTTGCAATTCTATCCACAAGACACCGAAAACAAATGGTGTTGCAATTAAATAACAAGAAAAGCAATGAGAAACTTGCAAATTTAACTAAACAGTAAGCGGAAACATAATGTAAAAGAAAGGGCCATCTCTGTTTAGTAAAGTATAGTGTTCACTTCAATAAATTCAATTTTCATAGTTTTTCCATGATCAACGAAATTTTTAAATCTTCACGGGATTTATATGTTTTGAATTGATTTGAAATCAATGGTCACTATTGTCAGTTAAATCTTGACAATGGTAATAAAAAAAACTAAATCTTAATCGTATGTATTAATTGTAGATAAACAGGTCACATCTTATCTCTCTGTGTTTATGTCAAGATGTAGTTTCCAAAGGCAAAACGTTTTGTAAAGGAAGAAATATAGTCAATTACAGTATCTCTAAAATCACGCGATGAAAAGTATTGAATTAAGTAAATTAAAAATTACATAAACAACGTATAATTTTGCAGATTTGGAGGAATCTCAAGTGCTTCTTCTTCAGAGCGAATTTCCACATCAAAAACAAGATTCAAAGAAATTCAAACTCAGTTGAATTCCTATGAAGGAAGACCTTTCACTAGTCTTTCCTGTCAACATCAACTTCTGTAGCAATGTAAAACGCCTTGGTGTTAGACAACCCAACAAACATTTTTTGCAAGTGCAAATTGCATATATTTTCAGGATATAATACTTGTTTCCTTTCAAGGAAAACGTCAATGAAATCAAATCGAAACCTACCCTGAAATTTTGATAGGAGATTCTACCTCCCTTGGAAAGGTCATCTACAAAAAAATTACTGTCGATTATAAGTGCAAGGTACTAAGATAGGGGCTGAAATCTTGGTGTGAAGTATACAAAAGTATATTTTTTTAATCATACAATCAACAGTAGTCATTTCTGCTTCACTTTCATTCTGCAATGAAACAGTGTCGAGTAGAAGCCCTTCCCCACCCCACCCCCACGGTCGTGTTTAGGGAATGGTTACCAAATTTGATACAGATGGCGTGCAATAGTGTGATGGAACGTTCGGAGTACAATGCATTAGGGCTCTCTTAAAAATTGAGCTTACAACATTACAAAGTTTCGTAATTTAAAAAAAAAAAAAATCAAAATAATAAGAATTGTAAAGAAGTGATGTTTCTTTTGCAGCAAAACATTTCATTGAAATGTAATGGAGGAACTTCCAAAGCGTGTTCAAGTTTGCATGGATGAAATAGAGGACACCTCCTCAACACTAAATTTTAGTTATAGACTATTATGTTTTTATTTAAAGTCTCCCATGGTTTGTGTTAACTTGGTATGAAAATGAGACACTCTGAATAAAAGAGATATGTCTGAGGTAAACCCTGACATACCTCAGAAATGGCCGACAGAAGAACTCGAACCTGCAAACTTTTAGTACTGAGACGAACCAAGAAACGACTTATGTCTGAACCGATAAACAAAACGTTAAGGCAGATACACACAGCAGATGGATGAAATGCTTTATGAAATAATATCAATATAAATCCTAAAATGTGAGCTTCATACAATAGGAATAATTGGAGGAATTTGAGATGTTGATGTCGGTGAGATTAAAAATAATAGAAAAGCTATGCAATGGTAACACACTTGAGACAAAAGAACAATATTTAAGGTTAATATAAGCTACGATCCCCAGTAAAAGATGGAATCACTACCTGCTCGAAATTTCAATGCTGCTCCTATAAATTCAAACCTAGACAGTTCTAACTTTTAGGGAAGAAAGTTCATAGCCAATTCAAGAGTTTGATCAATGCCAGTTTTTAATTTTCGTTTTTGTTCATTGTTGAAAGAGCTTTTTTTTATAGGTTTTGATATTCAGAATAACAATCGAAATTAAAAAATCGGCATTAATTGAACTCTTGAATTGGTTATGAACTTTTCTCCCTGAAAGTTGGAACTCTAGGCTTGAATTTGTTGGAGCTTAATTGAAATTTAATGCAACGATAAAAATACATTAGACGTATACGGTGTTGCCATCTTTTGTCATAGATCGTTGCTTTACATTAACAGGAGGATCTGGCGGAATCAGTGAGTAGAAGAGAGGATGTTGAAATCTAGTAGGCAAGGGCCTAGTTAGTAGATACCATCCCGATATTTGCCTGGTACGACAAGAAACCTCCTGGAAATATCTCTGTCAGAGTAGGCGGCCTCTGGGATCGTTTCCAGGACCTTCCAATTGTTAACGCTCTACCAACTAAGTCGCTCGGTATATTGAAGGATGAAATTGAAGATATATATGTAGAAAAATAGAATGAGAAAAAAAAAAGGAGATTGAAACTGATATACAGAAAAGAACAAAAAAAAATATATTCTAAAGATATAACAGAGTTAAAAACTAAGGTGGATGAATAACAGCTGGTTTGAAGAGAACCTGCCAGAATCGGTAAAACCAATGAATGACGAATGTCATGATTTTTAAGTTTCATAAGGACAGGAAGAACAAAGCCTTTAGTTGATTGTACAATATACCTAAAGAGCGGAAACTTACCACGTATGTGGAACAGTAAAATAGAGAATACTTCTGAAAGAAGGAAAGAATTGGAAGAAAGAGAGAGAGAAGAAAGAAAGACTGAACCTCAAGAGGAAAAAATAAGAAAAAGAAAAGAAGTGGAAAAATATGAAATATATATCAAAAATTTATTTCGACCCTGTTATTTTCTTTTCCCGTTTCGGAGCGAAAAAAAAAAAGATGACACAAAAACATTCGAAAGATATAAGGATGACATATTTCAAAAAGCTTTTACATTAATAGCATTGGAGTTCGAAAGCAGAAAATTGAACCAGCAATCCCATTTTTTTTCTATCCTATTCTTCATATATTTTTTTTCATTCTTTCTACTTCTCTTTTCAAACCTCCCTCTCGCATGTACTTCACATCTTCATCTTCGTGTTTCTGCTTCTCTTTCTTTGCCTCTGATCTTGCTTTTCATTCCAAATCTATATCGTCAATCTTGCTTTGTATATGTAGAAGACAAAAGCACAAACTATGTTTGCAAGTACTTTGAAATATATACAGTATATATGGTTTTCCATTTCGGTTTGTATGGTGCATAAAAAAAAAGTAAATAAATAACCGCTAATGAGACAATGTAAGAAGTGGATACATTTATATATTATCATTTACTTTCTCTAACCCTACATGTCCTTCAGTTTCCTTGTCTTTCTTTATTTTTTTTCCCCATTATGATGGAATAAGGTTTATGATTTATATATATTTTTTGCAAATGTTCATGACTGTGCAATAGTCGAGAACAAGTTTCTACATTTCGATGATTTTTTTTTTCATAGCTTTTCTATCTTGCTTAAGAATTTCGGGCTTTTCTTTACTGTTTTTTAAGGAAATATTCTACTCCACAAGATAGGAAAGTTGCACCGAAATCTGGCGAAACGTTTCAAAGAAATTTGCAATTTCGCATACTTTGTTTCTCGCCCGTTGTACTTGCTAAAAGAAATATCTTTATTTGTGGATTTGGCACTTAGTAGTCAGTGGATCCTGTAACAGACAGTGACTCCTTGTTTGCGAGTGGTAACGCTTTATCTCTTGTAATCAAAGGGGCAGGGGGTAAGATTTACTTTATCTACTCCAAAGAAAGTTAAATTTACAGGAGAAGTGTAGGAGTGTTGAAACGCAAATTAGAATATACTTTGAAGTTCTGAAGCAATGCAGTAAGGGTGAAAACGTAGATATACGTGGGACTATTTCAGCTTCCGCCATAGGTGAGGATTGGGAGTAACTGATTGTGTAAACTGTGTAAAATTTCAAAACGCATATATAGAAGAAAACTGACTTAACCTAACCTAACCCTTTTTTAGCTTAACTTGTAAACAGTAAGAGAAGACAACTTTTTAAAAAAAAAGAATCCATTAGAGATGGCGCCATTATTATTCCTTCGCGTGCCGTCATGTCCCGCTTCGAATCAACTGGAGTGCGTATTTTACGAATTAATTATTATAATATGGTTTCCGTATCCGTACGTTTGTCCCTACGTGTCGGATTGTGCATATGGAAGTGTCAGAAAGAATTTTCTTTTTATGAAAAATACAATATTGTGTAGAGTTTGGTCAGTTGCTGGCTCAAGTTCGGAGTAGATAAAGTAAATTTTATCCTCAAAGGGTCCCGGGCAACGAAATAAGTTGATAGCCATCTATGGAGAAATTTGTAAGAATTTTTTCTTTAAATATTCTTCAAATTGTTTCTCATTTTCATTAGTGACGTCACTGGAAATACTAATGAGGAAAACGTAAAGTTGCTATGAGACCTACAGAGTTCTTCTAGACCAGTGGTTCCCAACCTAGCGGGCGTGAAGAGCCAGCAAGGGGGCGCAAGCGACGGTCAGAAAAATCAATTGTGAAATTATAGAGAAAGCATCAGTTTTTGAAGAGGACTATTTAATAAAATTTAGCTTAAGCAAACTTCACAAACGTTAACGTCTTTCTTATATCTGGATATATCTGGAAAACATCGCTTGAATTCATCACGAAGTAGGTCCAAATATGTATTGATATTGTCTCTCCATACATCACGTTTGTTATTGACAAGTTCATTTAATCGAGGAAAATGATAAAAAAATTGGGTGTGAAAGTGTTCAGACGACGTTTCCATCGTAGGATCTTTTCCATGAAAGCTCTTATGACGTCAGTATGTTCGAGTTTCTTCCTTGCAGTTTGAGATTAAGATTATTTAATATTGCAAATAAGTCTGCAAGGTATGAAAGGGAAAATACAAATATGTCCTCAGTAAAGGAATGACAAAGTTAATCTTTCTTTATACTCAGGAGAAATATTTCCACGTCTGATTTAAGTTCATACAGCCTACTTAACGTATTACCTTTTGAGAACCATCGAACTTCGGTATGGAAAAGTAAAAGTATCTTATGTTCAGCACTGGGATCGTTACACAAAGCCTCAGAAACAGTTGGGGGAAGCAAAAGAAAATATAAAAGAGAAATTTAAACAATTTGTAACTGATAAACAAGAAGCCAAGAATGTGTACTAAATTACGTTGTTTCTTATAGTTATTTAATTTTAATATATTACAAATATTGCAATGTAGAAAGAGATCTTAATCTAATTAAATCGTTTATTGCAGAAAGGCCCTATGTCCACTTTTTGGTGAATTTGAGTTTTCACTGAATTTAAGTTCTTTAGATGTAAGGCCACCGCTGAGTGTAGGAAAGGCTTTTCTACCTGCAATAATAAGCGAGAAATCCGAATCTGAAGTTTTCGTTGAGTGTAAAAGGGCCCTATGTCCAGGTCATGAGGCTTTTCGGCACTCAACAGTTGGCACTTCTGGATTATATTATTAAAAATTTGGTATCCTGCTGGCGCAACAATAGACAATTTGTGTTGCTGAATAGTACATCACAAAGGAATAAGTTAATTTTTTACAGTAATAATTCATCAGCATCTTTTGTATGTTGTCTCTGACCATATAGCTGGATGTACCCTGTTGTGCTTTGATCCTGAGACATTTGGTGATTATGTGTCCATCTTGCCTTAATTCTTCTTCTGCTTCTGAGTCTGTAACGTCTAAATCTACCCCTCGAATGACTACGGATAGCATAGGAAGTTTACGTGGTGGTGGTGTGGTTGGCGGATCGGTTTGTTTTCTAGTGGTGCCAATTTATCACGTTTTCCGAAGATTTCGAAACTATATTTGTTACAGATGGTTGTGGTAAGTTTTTCGTCGAATGACTGAACAATGATTTCATTTCTAGTTGGTATAATGCGAGAGATGGTGTCTCGAGGCACATACTTCAGAAGTTTCCGTGTTTGAAATTTGGTATCAAAATTTGTCAACAGAAATGAATGGTTAGTTGTTGAAAAGATCCTGGAACTCTGTAGGTCTTCATGGTCAGAATCGGTGAGAGACATTTGATGATCATGATTTGAATCTGTATCGGAGTTTTGGTGTGTATTGAACTTCTTTGAAGGTGGTGACTGTGAGCTTCCTTGGCGATGAATATCAGGTGAGCGGGATTGTGAGCTGGAACGTGCGAGTTTCTCGGTGCTTCGTTTATGTTTTGGTATTGCTCCTAATGATGCTTATTTAGAGGATGTAGATCGCGGTGGTAAGACATGTTTGCCGGATGATGATTTGTTGTGTGGGTTAACATAATACAATGAGATAGATGATTCGACAGATGATGATCAGTCTCTGTGTAATGACTGCTTTCTCAAAGTAACTCGTACCCTCCGGCACTGAGAAATGCTGCCAATCCTATTGTGGTCGTGCACCGGTGTGACTAGACCCTCCCAAGGGTTACGCCCTCGCTTTAGGGAAGTGTTATTTAAGGATTGTAAGGCAAGGATGAGCTGGTTGGATGAGCTAAGAGGTTTCAAGTAACGCTTTATTGATCCTTGATATTCATAAATTATCTCATCAGGACGTCATAAGCATTGTGCTTATAACCATAGTTATCGGATCTGATGATTATGATATGGTAAATGGGTATGAAGTGCGATACACGTCATAACACTTTGAATAACAATTGGACGAATGAGTGATTGTTCTTCTCATCTAGGGGCTTCTCTAGATGGTAATGCCAACAGGTGAGCCCAACATATAACATTTATGGGTACAGTGCAATGATGAACATGTTAGGTGAGTGAGTGATGTGATTGATGATGGATGACGAAGCAAAGCTGTTTAGGTGAAAGGTGAAAATGAGCGGAGGACATGATGGCCTGAATATGTAGCTTGTGGTTTGACTTTGAAAATTTGTTGTGCTGCCTGCTGGATTTTGAATAGGATGGTTTCTTTATTGAAAGGATATAGATTCTGTAGAGTTATAGTGATGAATTGTATGATTTGCTCTGTAGTAGGCACTGGAAGAGATGAGTAGTTGATCTGGTCTGTGTTTGTTTCTGGTATGTTGAGTGGTACTACCGGCATGTTGTTTTCTGCGTTTGGTTGCAGTTTGCCTTTGCATTTAAATGAATATGTTGGATGTTGTTCTTCGCATGTGTTGCATTTCGGCGGATTTTGAAGGTTGATGCATGACTTGGTTAGGTGAGGTTCAGAGCAGTAGCCACAAATCGGTTGATCTTTACATTCATTGCCTGTATGATCTCCGTAAATTTGGCATTTCTCACAGCGAAGTGGTATCGGTGCTGGTGAACTGGAAGGTTCAACACGGTATCTTCGTTTATAGATGAATGCTGCAATTTCTATTGTGAATTGATCTGTAGTGAGAATTCGGACCACGTAGCTGGGTGTGCCAATCTTCGTTATTATCCTGATGCATTTCTTGATGACGTGACCTTCGGTGATTAGCTCTGACTGTACTTCACTGTCTGTTGTGTCAGGTGAAACTCCTCGGATTACAACTGATAACATAGGTGCTTTTCTAGGCGGTGGTTGCTGTTTTATTGATGGTGAGTTGAGTGCTGTGAGCTGTGCTTGCGTCCCAAAAATTTCAAAGCTGTACTTGTTGCGAATGATTTTTGCTAGGTTTGGCTCGGGTGATTTGATTATGATACCATTCTTAGTATGAATTATTTCATTGATCTTGTCTCTTTGTACGTATTTCAGTAACTGTTAAAGAAGGCACTTCGGTGTTTGAAATATTGTATCGTATTTAGTCAGCAGAAATGAATAGAACTGACTTTCTGGAGTTGTTAGTAAGTTTTCTTCATGGTCTGTGGAGATGTTCATTGGATCAGAATCCGATGCTGAATCAGTAAGACGATGTGTTTTCTTAGCTAGTGGAGAGTGAGAGTTTTGAATTGGAGACCTAGATCTTGAGCTAGTAGACAGTTGGTCGGAGCTACGTGAGTGTTTGCTAGTGACACCTACAGTGGTCATTTTTGGAGTAGTTATTGATGTTGTTTTTGTTACACGTTGTGGCAGGCGATGTTTAGAATCCTTAGAGTTAGGTTTCAACATGGTGAAAGAGAGATGTGAGAATAGAGTAAGTCCAGTGAGTGATGATGGTGATTAACAGCCTTTGTACAATGACCGTTACAAACATTTCAGACTATCTCGCACCCTCCGACACCGAGAAATGTCGTCAGTCCTGTAATGGCTGTACACATACTAATCTCTTCTGTACGTTTCCTATACAGAGTCCTCGGAAGTACACTAACATACCATAAACAGGCTAGGTTTGAGTTCGTTTGTTATTTAATGAATCTTCGTATACGTATTACTACAATTAAAGTGGATGTCCTCTCCGGGAATCAAATATAGGATTCCTTGATTGAAAGACAGCGAGAAAAATCAGTCATCCACTGCAGTAAACAGATAATAAATCAAATACCTAGCTTTTATTCGTAAAGTACAAGTGGAGCTACGGCACTGACTTTTGTGATTATCCACTATATATTTTCGACTGGTGCGAGTGCCATCTATTACCAACATGTTTTACTGTTACTAAAGAAATCTTGTAAATTATGAACATTAGATGGCAGTGTTTATATTTTCTTGAAAGGAACAAACAAAGATTGTGTTTCACTAGTTTAATGTTTTATCAATCGTATTTCAAGTGGAATTTATATGTAGTTCACACACCGACAACAGGGGAATTTGCAGACGAGCTGTAAGGAGAAGAAAAAAAAGCAGAAATTGGTCTATAGCTCGCAAATGCGTGATTTAAGTTCATGGAACTTACTACATCGTAAAATATTTAAGTTTTCCTAGCTAGCTTCATTTTCCAATCCCCTTCCGTTCCGTCTCTCTGTGATGTAAGAGCAAGTGAGCCCAGAAAAACAGGGATGGAGGCGGCGAAGCAGCCCTTATTAATCATGTAATACCTTTGATCTCCTCCAAAGATATCTTATCTCTTTGGAAAAGCCTTGACATTAGGACATTTGGGAGTAATCCCTCCTGTTTTTGGCTTCCGGCTTGTTTCACATGGGAGAGGTTCTCCCTTAACTTGCGGGGGAGAAGAAAAAACGGAGTTAAAATAAAGTAGAAAGAATTGTGAAGTAGGATGATGTCTACTCCTGCGTGGACAGGCTTATAGAGTACCATTTGCGCACAGAGTGGCTGATAAGCGAAAGATAAATGACCGGAAGAAATCGTATACTCTCTTACGGTAATATATTTGTACGATAGTGTACGATATACTGATACGTAACTTCACTGGCGAAAAATTCTCAGAGAGAAAAAAACAAGATATCTTTTGTGGGCTTGACAAAATGTTTTGCTGAAATATTTTTTGCTTAACTGATATTTTTCTGTGTTAGGTAATTTGAATGGTCAAAATAAACCTTTTATTCTGAGCAATGGAAACAATGTTTTGTTTGTTTTATTTATTTATAAGACTGAACGAATGCGTTAATTATTCTTTATATATATATAACGTGTCATAGATTACAAAATAAAAAATATCGTAAATAACGTCAATTTGGTGTTTTTTCAGTAGTAAATGTGAATTTAGTGAAGATAAGAAATATTGCACTGCAATAAAGGAAATTAACAATACAGATTAGTTACCCATATTTATGAAAAAGTGCTTTGTCTTCAACACTGCTCTGTTTGTAACGGAATTATTTAAACGAGCCATTCTAATTTAATAGAGAAATTACTGTTCTATGCCTTACGTTGTGTAGATATATCAAATTAAGTTTAATTAAATTTTGTTTTATGATCTAAGCTGGCAACTTTTGGCCTCAGCTGAGGGATGACGTCCCTTGGCAACCATTTTTCCGGTGGCAAGGATGGGGAAGGTAGAGACCAGGGCCTTATGGGGAGTGGGTCTAGATACCTGTTATATTTATGCCAAGAGATTTCCTCCTTATCCAATGAAAAGCAAAAAAAAAAACTGTTTTAACAAAATAGATTCATTACTGAAGAAAATATATTGATAATTCTCACTGAACGATAAGATTTACGACAAACAAATAAACTGATCCTTTGAAGCGCTCGAATAAATTTGATAAGCCAAACTGCAATAATTCGACTACAGGGGTTCACTTGAGCTAAGTTCTTCGTGAATCGATAATAGATACATCTTGGTTCCGTATTAAATTTACGTAGAATATCAAATAATGTGTTTCTTCCCACTTGCAGATTGTATGCCAACCGGGTAGTCGTGGGGTCTAAGACGTTAGGCCAGCGACTCGAAGGTCCCGGGTTCGAGTCCCGGAAGGGACATGGGTGTTTGTGGATTTTAACTAGGTGTATAGGGTCGAATCGTGACGGGACGAAGTCAAAAGTTACTAGACTGTCCCATATAAAATACAGTTATAACGTTATTATTGAAGATTGTATAGGGTGTTCGTGTAAAGCTGTGAAAACTAGGAACCACGCTCTTTACAAGTTTACATTAGGTCTATCTCCTTCCGAAAGAATGCAATAGCAAATCAACAGTTCACATTATACTAGTGACCTGCAAGCAAGAAAGACACCGCGAACAATTTTTCTTTTCAAAACATAGACAAGTCCTTAAACGTCTGCATTACTTTGTTGTTTGATACAAATAATAACAAGCTATTTGTGTTGCAAATTATCAAACAGGATACTTCTTTGCTGTTAGTCAAAAGTTTCCTTTATTTCATCAATTTATACGTAGAAACGGCGGCTGTCTTTTTAGCCCATCGTAAGTATGAGGGATCAGATCCCTCGGCGTTCACTCCTACACGATATGACCTTAGCCTAGTTACTTTCCATACATCTGGAGAAACAGGAAATGTTTCCGGATGACCGGCGCGGCGGCAGGACTTGAACCTTCGTGTTACGCGACTAAAACTTCGACTTGTAGAGGTATTTAGATTGTAAGACTTCTAGAGGTTCTTTAGCAAAAGGTTTCAATTTATAGAAGTTGAGCGGCACCTCCAGAAAATAACAGAAATTCGAATTATTAAAGGTTTTACTTCACAACATTCGACTTATAGAGGGAAATTAATACGAGGTGGAATAGGGAATGATTAATAATCGAGATATCGATGAATTCGAGTTATCGAAGTTCCACTGTACTATCAAGAAATTGTGTCCGTATTCTATCTCTTCCTCTTTTTGCCTGATTCTTACCTTCAATGCGACTCCCCAGTATGTAATCCCTTTGTATACGATGCCCTAACCAGTTCCTTTATTGCTTTAATTATTATTCGTCCTCGCTTACTCTTTTCCGTACTTCCTCTTTATGAATCTACTGTGTCGAACTTATCTCTTCCAGTCTTCTCCATGTCCAAATTTCAACCGCTTCCAACATTATTGCGTCATTCTTACTTTTCGGCTCCGTCGAACCTATACTTCACACAAACGGATAATTTTCTAAAGCAATAACACTCATTTTTTTAAATTTCTATATATTCTCCATGTACTTATAAGAATAATATGTCAATCAGTAAAGAAACAAGTTTGCAATTACGGTATATGTACGCAGTGTGCGAATTAAACTTTTTAGCCAGGGGGGAATAAAACATAACGCAAGGATTTGAACAGGTAACACACACAGCATCGTGAGGACAATTGACAGAATAAAAGACAGTGGCTGCTGTGAATAAAAGACAGTGGCGATCACAGTGAGAGCTTCGGCTCTCCTCTCCCAACCCGTCTGGTCAGCGTGGGAGCAGTAGACCAACTCCTCCCTTCGGGGAGAGACCTCATCCAGTAGTGGATTGAATATGGCTGTGATTTATATATATAAATTCACAGCCATATTCAATCCACTTGGTAATACGGGTTGCGTAGAGAACCTCCTTACATTGAAGACACCATTGTACCCAATCTTCCAAACCCTAACATATACACATTCAATATTTAAAATAACGTTATCTGTTAAAGCTTTGAACATTAATTACAGAAAAATAATTAACACTTCATCTGATTACAATAAAAATCTTAGTTAAAACATAACTCTAACAAATTACAAATATTTTGGTGGCAAATACAACAGGCTTTGGCAATTAAAAGAGCTTCCTTCGTGAAGCAGAGTTTGAAAAGGAATCTATTACATCATCAAAGTCCAACTTTTTTATCTCAGATTCGATAATCAAAACTGCCACATTCCTCAGTCATGGTAGATCTTGTGTAGTTTTTTAACCTTTTCAAGACGGAGAACGAACTTTCCGATGCAGGGATTGTCAGAAAAAGCTTTAGAGCTATATCAAAGTAATGGCATACGTCTTGAAGTTCGTTCTCATGTACCACTGCGTAAAGTTTGATTTTTTTTTTACGTTAATCCAATCCCTTCAAAAATCCAAAAAAATTGAAACACTCGTTCACAAAATCTTCCGTAGTTGGTAGATCTTTATCGTAAAAATTACACAATTTCTTGCTGTGTTCCATTAGTGTGTTTATGTCAGGGTCTTCTATGCCAGTGTTAATTAAAATCCAACCAACGAGTTGAGCTCATCGTATAAAGTTTATCTTCTTTCCATTTTGTTACTTCATGTGTCTATTATTGCACCGTAAGGATTCTGAAATTTTCTCTGCCAATCAACTCTAATTCTCCATTTCAACTGGTCGAAGTTTTCGTCTCTTCTTCCTCTTTGTTTCATCTTCATACTGACAAGGAACATCAGCTTAGTAATCCAAGCTGATTTCGATCAAATTTGGCAGGCCGTAGAAACTAGACATGAAATAAGTGAAGACGGATTTTTTCGTTTCTTCATCAGGAGTTTAGTTTCTTCTGAGATTTTGCTCTCTTTTTTCTTTCTGGTGCTTGCTATTTCCTTGGCTGTTTCTTTTATTATCTCGGTCAGTATTATATTTCTGCTATTGATGTCTTCTTCACCCTCTAACTCTTCCAAGGCGCTGAGTTAGTTCTATCTGTTGCTTAGTTCTATCTCGAATGTCTCTCTGTTTTTCCCTAGATTTTCCAGATCTAAAACTGACGGTTTTCCTCTGATAAGCTTCTTTCTCTCAAGTCTAGTATTTAGTTTCAGCTTACATCTCACCATCCTATGATCACTCGAGACTTTGAAACTGTTCAGAACAGACACGTCTTGCAGAATTGCCCTGTTATTCGATAGAACGTAGTCTTTCCATGTCCACTTCCTCTGGGGCGGTTTCTTGATAAATGTATTGGAAATGAACAGCCTGTTGCCTTCTGAGAATTCCACTAACTTCTCTCCTCTCTTGTTTCTTTTCAGAAATCAAAAGTTTCCAACTTTCGTGTCACTGCTCTGCTTGGCTCCTACTTTCGCATTGAAGTCTCCCATTACAATTTTGTAATGCGATTTGCTACTATCCAAAATCTTCTGTATCTCCTCGTATAGGTCTTCGACTTCCTCCTCCGGGTGCGAGGTTGTTGGAGCGTACACTTGTATAATTTCCATACTGTATATCTCGTTTATCTTTATTACTACCCGTGCGATTCTATCTGAAATTCCTTCAATTTCTGTGATTCGTGGCTTCAGGTCTTTATTAATTATAAAGCCAACGCCTGTCGCTTTTCCAGTTTCTGTTCCTTTGAAGTAGAACGTGTGCCCTGACGGTAATTCCAACTGTTCTTCATTCTTCCTCCACACTTCTGATAGTCCTACGATGTCCCACTTAATCCCCTTAAGTTCATTCTGCAGTTCTTCTAATTTGTCCTCTCCTGCAAGTGACTTACAGTTGAGGGTCGCCACGTATAGGTCCGTTCGAGTTGCCGTGTCGGTGTCCTGGCAGTCTACAGTCCAAACCCGGGCATTTTGACCCTCTGACTTCCTGCAGGACTGACCGCTGCCGTTACCAGCTGCATTCCGTCCTCCGGGCAATGAGGTTCCTCCGAGGCTGTTTCCTTGCTTGTACCATCATATGTAAAGAAAGGAGGGGTGCTGACATTTGACTCACCACGCTGTCAGCTAATGCGGGTTGGTGAGCAGCCCATCCATGTTCGTTCGCCAAGCAGTTGCTTGGGTACTAACAGGCCCCACGACGTGAACGTATAGATTGGACATTAGGCGTCTACCCCGGTCGGTTCCCTTAAGTCTCAGCAAGAGTAATTAAGGGGTCTCCTCCCAGTTAGTGGCAGAAGCCTTTTGGGGCGACAGTCCCGGTTTCCCGACTGTTATATACAATTAAATGTAGCGGTCATCTTGTTCCAAGCAGGGATTCTGCCAGGATTTTCATTTAGGGGGAGTGTAAAGCTGAAATTGGGAGGAGTATAAGGAGATTTATGCAAAGTTTCTATCAATTTCAAAGTTGAGGGGGCTATTCTAGGGATTTCGGTGGGAGCGGCAACCCTCATTGGGGAGTGGCAGAATCCCTGGTTCCAAGGATAAAACAATCACAAATACGTTAATAGCTAAAAGTTAAGTATACCCGCTGGCAACGTTCTAAATTGTATATGGTGAACCTAATGTGAATTTTTAAAATGAAGAAAGCTAACCTACATGAAAAGGACCTGCCGCTTTTAGTCACCACATTATAACAGCCGGAGAAATGAAGATCGCTGAATGCAAATCTGAAACCAGTTTATCTCTATCTGCGTGCTCTCAAGCGCTAGCCGGCTTTACGAACAGACGGACAAATAGAAATTAACATTAGCATCGAACAACAACCTGGAATAAAAAATATGACGTCATAAAAATGCCAAGCTCCACTAATATTGCCAACCACCTGACAAGTACTTAAATATTACATTAGGTATTTCAATAACTATACCTTTTTTAGGTACATATCGTACTGGGTACATATTCAAGAAGCAAAAAAAAAAAAAAAAAAATAGTGACTACTGATGAAGGTAGATGACAACTCTTATATTTCTGCTTTTGTTAGTAAATTACACATGAGTTACAAATAAATTTAATAAAAGTTTAACTTTCTTTGTAATTACTTAATACTATTGATTATATTGCACATTCTTTATGATTATTAAAGCGTAGTTTCTTACTTATTGCAGTTTTTTTAAAACACTCTCGAGTTTTTAATTAGCTTTTTAAGTTAAAATTATGAATTGAACTTGTCAAAATGAAAGATGTATTTTCTTTTTTCTAATTTACTGAACAAAGAAACGTGTAAACGGTAACAGCAAATTTAGTTATACTTGGATATTGATAATAATGATTAAAACTACAACAAAAGGATATACAATTCTTTAAAAAACTCTTCAACTTCTATTAAATTTTAGAAATAGGAAATACTAAAATAAAACTAAGTTGAAATATTAAAATTAAAGTATCAAGCACAAACTGCAACTGAACGAAATTAAACAAATTTCATAAATAGAAACAATAAAACTCGTTTGTCAATCTTTTGATTACTTTTAATCACTCAAAAGTTTCTTTGCCATAGAAATGTCGCTGATATTTTTCGGTTTCTGTATCTGAATAAAAAATGCCCATTTTCACATTACAAGAAATATATGAGGATTAGCTTAACTATTTTTTCACTTTTTTTTTTCTGCTAATGAGTATACCCTGGATTAGTTTTGCCAACTTTTGAAAATGGAAATACTGGACACCCTTCAGCAGTACGTATACTCTTAAGATTGTGACATCATCGCTCGCCAAAAATGTGAACAACCTGAGTTTCCGCTAGGATTTTCAGTTTGGGGGGGTGTAAAGTCAAAATTGGGAGGGTGTAAGTGAAGTTTTGTACGGTTTCTATCGATTTTTTTTACAGCAAAACTGTCAAGGTTGGGGGGATGTTGTCGAGACTTTGGGGGTTAAACACCCCCTCCCCACAGGGGTGGTCTGGCGGAAAAGTGATTACTTCACATAAAATCGAGCGATTCGGTGTTCGAATTTAATAACTTTATTTACTTTTGAAGCATTTATAAAACTTAAACTATTTCAGATTTGGTTAAGTCGGCACATGTAATTTTTGTGGTCTACTGTAACAGCCTAGTTGCTGTTCCATTTTTATATTTATTTTCTCCTCTATTATTTTCTTAGTCTCCGTTTTGTTTCCTTTCTGTGTGTTCTCTCTTTGGTTGGTTTTAGACTCTTTGAGCGTGTTTCGTTTTGATTTCTGCTTTGGATTTTTAATCGTTATCCATCCAGGTTTTCGTTAGTCACGCAGCAATGACTTGGATCTAACGATTGTTTTTGATTGGACCCTAGTCAATGCTTCGTGACTTCTTTTTTGCTGATTGGTGTGAATCAGCCTTCTTCTCCGTTTGCTGGGAGCACTGCTCTCCCACGCCATGTTAGTTTTAGTTCCAATTTTAATGACGAGACGAGTGGATGTATGGGCTTTCCGTCATCTGTACTTCCTAAGCCCTGTCTACGAGAGGTAGATATAAACACCAAATTTTGTATAATTTTTTATTTCGACTGATTTCGTCCGTTCCGGAAAATTATATTAAATCTTAGTCAACCGATACAAGTGCTACCAGGACTATTCAGCTACATCATTATTTCGGAATTTGAACTCCTTAAAATTTATTATTTTGTTTTGAGGTTATTTATCAAAATGTACAGTATGTTCTAAATTTCAGTATGGGGCCGGTATTAATCGAATTCTCACATTACAAGTATCGGTTCGTTGGATTTTAATAATCATATGCCAATTTCTCATCTCCAGTTTTTCCAAATCCATTCGAAATTCCCGGTTAGCCATGTTTGACAGCTACCACTTGTGTTCATTACTTAATCAAATTAGCAACATGTCTGTTCGACTATTTTTGCGTACCGTTTTGATGCTAACAGTAAATTTTATATTATTCGACATGGTTCGATAATCTTGGTTTCAACTCCAGCCACTATTCTCCGATGAAAAAGTCATATTTTATAATATTATTTTGCGTTTTCAAGATTTATTCAGAACGTCTTTTGTATAAGGTAGTAATCATCTGTAATGACGTCACGCAATTATTAGAGCGAAATTGATTCTTTCTTTACCATGTATTTTGGACTAAAACTTCTTTCGTGTAAGTAATACTGTAACAAAACTTTTCTAAATTAAATAACAATGTTTTGGGCATAATTTGTGAAAAGATCAACAAAATTTATTAATTATTATAGAAATTATGGACATTTGTATCCGTCAAGCTAACTTCGAGTTCTGCTTAATTAATTCAATGTAGACCAGCGATTCAAATTTGATTGTTCCTACAACTCAACAGTAATTCTGTTCAAATTCTTATGAAACTATCATATCCGAAAACGGGCAATATGTAAATTCAAAGTAATAAATTGAAATTCTGAAATTTTTATGTTTCTTCGAAAATATATTGTGTTTATGTTCAGTAAACGTAGTATAGAAACCTCTCAGTTAACCAGGTACGATCTACGGCATTAGTTGATAATCCTCTTACAGTGTTTAGTAATAATTGTAATGTGCAGTGAGTTATTTAATGTTTGACTTGATATTTATTGGAAATTAACTACTAATCGTTACGTGAAGTTGACAGCAATTGATACTAAATTATTTCTGTGTTTCGGTAAACCTATCGTATTGAGTGATGTGATTTTAATTAGATTAGATCGGTTCATAAATCCGTGGACCAGTGGTAGGATTCTTTCTCCAGCTGAGAAGTGATAACTTGGGAAAGGAACTATATATTGAATTTCTGGTTATTTCTGCGTTGACATATGAAGTGACTCCAGCATGTGATTTGTGTGAATAAATATTATTTGCATTTGTGCGTTATGACACGACGTTTGGATTGAGTTGCGACCGTCATTCGTTTGTGTTCGTTCGTCTTTATTTCAGGAATTGCGATTCCAGACTACAGGTGTGGGCCCTACTAAGGTAAAGGTAAGACATGGTCTTTTGCCACCCTGTAGACTTCGAAGTGAGTAAAGACACAGTATGAGTCACATATGCGCCGTTATGCGTATCATAGTTTGAGATTATTTCCCAAGTAAAGATTTACGTTTTTCTTTCTTAATCTGTCGCTAATCTGAACCAGCTGGTACTTCGGAGTATGAACTGACGATCTAATTAAACGATTGGAGGTGTCACCTTACCGGTATTTCCTCCCTCGATCTAAATTAATTTTTTTTCCAGCGATCACAAGGATTTGGAATCCTCTTTCCCAGATATTCTTAAATCTGGAAGGCATTTCTGCGCCGCTCGTCTGGGACTCTGGGGTGTAGAAAATGTTTGGAGCTAGAGGTTAGGTTAGATGCGTTGCGTGGGTACTCTAGGCTCCTTGCGACCCTATTTGTTTGTGTGATCCTCTTTTGGGATCATAGGTTGGGGACGTTGCAGTTTTTAGCGACTCCAGCCAGGATTTCCAAAAACTGTGCTTTACACTACCATCAATAATACATCGTACTTTAAAACAGAAAAGCAAATATAATTGGCAATATAATTATGGCATGCACAAAATATACTTGAAAAATAAGTCTTACCAGCTTCGCTCTCCTCTACTCTCCATGGCTTGAAGAACCGAAAAATTATTAAATTTGCATTAGAAAACTCTAAGATATAGGGCCTATAGTCTCATTCTTGCTTCAATGAATCTTGCCATGAAATGCGAAATTAAAATTATTAAAAAGTAGCAAATGGGGCAGTTACGGGAGCGGCAATAAAATTATTATCTGAGTTGACAACTATTGTTGAGTAGCTCTAAATCTGTGGGGTGGGGAGAGAGAAAAAGAATAAAAAACAAGGGTTTGTTGCGTAATAAAACATCCTCTGTCTTGAGAAATCAATTAATACGATTGGATATAATGACAGATAGGCTTATTTTTCAAGTTTACACTTTATTTTCAGATAAAAAAAAGTATTTTTAGAAATCGTTTAATGGCTAATAAAAAAGGCCAGAAATGGCAAGAGTTTCATAAAATAAGCTATTAAGGCTATAAGCATTTCGTATATTTGTATGGCTAAATAAATGCCTCTCTAAATATGTTAGATTTAGTCAAAAATAGGCCAAATTGGCATCACTGCCATCTTGCAAACTATAACATCACTGCAACGGAACAACAAATTCGTTGCGGAATGGAATTGCGCTAGGACCATGATCAGTCGGCTGTCAAATGCGGTTCATTTTAGAATCCAGATTCAACTAAATCTACTTTGAACGGAATTAAAAAATAATATGAATAGAACAGAGAATAGAACTAGTAAGAGTAAAAATTACCGGACATTTAACGTCCGGTTTTGAGGTCATACCGGACAAGGAGGTCAAAAACTGAACCGTCCGGTAAAATACCGGACGGTGGGCAAACCTACCCTGTATACTTGTACTTTCTATTTAATTTTACTTAGTCCTTCAAGTCAGTTTGTTACGACCACATAAATAGTTTCTTTACCTTCCGAATTAATGTTGTGTGTATCGTGTCTATAGCAACATTACAATAATATTATAGAAGCCTTGTGATTGTTGTTTTATGTTTCAATGCATATAGTAATGTAATAAAAATAAACACTGTAACCCAAAAGTTATGGACTCCAGAGAAATGTAGATCTGCGCAATATCCTTCTATTTGAAGAAGGACTGCGCATGTAAGAAAAAAGAAAGAAAGATGGGAAGGGTGTAGGTGTAGCCAACAAAAATAACTACGCCTCCGCCCGCCTCCGCCCGTCAATCTGAGGCAAGTTTACAACCCGAAGGGTACTTGACAAGGTGAACAGATTATGGTTTTCCTTTATCTTACATCAGACGAAGACGATGTGCTAAGGACAGTTTAAAGCGGTTTCTGAATTACTTCGTTACATATGTTCTCACCGGAAATCGAACTCGAAACCCCTTCATTGAAAAGCGACGAGTAATATTCACGTATCACCGAGGTCATTCGTTCTTGGATTTATTTTTAAATGTTGACAAAGTAAAGAAATGGATGCATCTTTGCACGTATTGTACTTTAAATTTGTATTACGTCACCAGAACTTAAATCCACTGCAACTGGTTACAACTAGTATAACTATTTGTTTATATAACAGTTGAGCTTAACGATGTGGTTCAAGATTATTTTTAGTGCCCTCGAGTGTCTCCTATTGCATGTGTACATAGTCTAGTATGAAGTAATAGTTGAAGTTTTATACTATTTTCAGACAAATTTAAAAATAGCACAGCTCCAGAGCCAATATACTTTAGCAGCTAGTCTCGCAGATGTTCAACGCGCAATAAATCTGGACGCCGAGCAGGCCAGTGGCACGGTTATGGAGGGAGTCCTGGGGCATGCGGCCTGTGTGTGAGTGTGACTATGCGAAAATTATCCTGCTCAAAAAAATGATCCTTGGAATGCTTCACATGAAGTGGTAAGGTCTCCTGAGCGACCCCTGCGCCGTCACTTTCCCCTGTTTAATATAAATATACTGTCATACGATAAGAGTTGCACCACCAGTGTTGACATTGAACTCAACCATAAAATCTGAATTCTAAAGTTCCGCAATTCATCTCCTCGGACCTTCCAATCCGTTGACTGTGCAAATGCTCTATTCGTAATTAAATATGATGTGTCGCTGTTGAATAACCGTTCACTCCTGTCGTAGTCTGTTCGGGTGTTAGTGGCAGATAAGATAAGAGACACAGAGAATGCAAGTCACTTCTCATTCGTGAGGGATATGATGGACAAAAGACAATCAGTTGGTAATGAAATTCAAGACAGCTTCGAAACGTACCAATAAATAAACAAATAAAAAATTAAACTAATGGAACTACAGTCTATCTCCAGTATTAAGTTTTATTATATATGCCTATGATGGAAGGATCTTAGTTTGGTTCAAAATTACTATTCCGCCATTTCTCTGTTGAGGAAAACCTACCATTGAAGTTTTGAACCTGCGCCGCCCCGTCAGTGACTGAATCAACTTTGATAATCAATAAATTCCGAGTTTTACCATAAATTTGTTGCAGTTGGCAACACTGAAAAATGCAGTAATATCGTAATTTTAACATGTTAGAAACATTCAAGTCGAAAAACGAAAGTGATTACTTACCTTTCATAACGGTTAATAAAAGTGATACCACATGAAAGCTAAAGATGTGATATACCCAATTGAGGAAGAAAACAAATTTTAAACAAAAAAGAAGAAGAAGAAAATGAGACAAAAAACAAGTGCGACAAAAGGCATTGATGACAAAAAGAAAAAGGCTTCACTTTAAAATGAAGTGAAAATGCGATTTGAAATGAAGAGAGTTAGTATTGTATTTGTGAGTAAAAGAAAACAAGAAACTGTAACAACAAAAAGAAAAGAATACGTATTACAGCAAAGGAAAAGGCGAAGAAGAAGAAGAAGCAGGCAAAGTTGGTTGTTGGTGGCTTGTATTAGCCATGATAAGCCTTTCCTAATTGATTGAGCTATCTGCGAGCAAGTAATGTGCTTTTAATGGCTTCATTATGGATGCTCAACTCCTGCAAATGGCTCCCTTCAGGAAGCCCGAATGACATGACTCAAGTTCTAACCGAGTTTTGTGTGACTCTTACAGCAAACGACAAAAAGGAAAAAAAATGGATAAAGAACTTAGCTAGAAAAAGCAAAAACTAAAATGGAACTTTTTTTTTTACAGCCATTCACATTATGATTGTTGATTGCCTTGAAGCACTTCGCTCATTGCTCATAATTTGGACGTTTAGATATGTAATATAGTGAATTATAGCCACCTCCGTTCAAGCAGTAATCTTTCTACATAACAATTGAAGGTTTTCCTCCGATTTCCTGTTACAAATGAGGGAAATTGTGTAAGAAACTTGTTGCAGCATTTACTGCCCTCTATTACTCAAATAAAAATTTACTTCCATATCAAAAAATTATGAAATTTTATGTACCTGATCTGCAGGACGTGTTTCTTATTGCACTAACCAGTTATTTTATGAGTATATAAAAGTCCGTACAAATTTTACCCTTAACCATTTTCCGTCCACTTCTTGAAATCATTTATCTCCATAATTTTCACTATTATGTGACGAAATTTAACGAAATTCGCACTGTTTTAGAGACAATGTACGAGGGAGGCATCCATTTCCAAAACTTTTATCCAAGTGCCATTACAGGGAAATGAATACAAACTCATTTTTAGATATTTTATTTCTAATTCAAAACTAGAAACATTTGTCCGCTGTGGTTACCATAAAAGTTAATTTTCTTTACGCAGAAACCTTGTGCATGTTAATTATTTAAAAAAAGTCATTATCGTGACCGGGATTCAAATCCGGATCTTCAAGTGACCAGCCAGGTCTTCTATCAATAGTCTATTACAGTAGTCAGACACTGATTCATGAGGATGCTCTATATACACAGAAATTAGCCGTGAAGCAGCAGCGACCAATTTTACTGCATAATTTTCAATCGTGCAGGTGATTGGTGAAATTTTATTTTCATAAGATTCCTTCTTCTCCCTCAAATAAAACATTGAAAATAACATATAATACTGTGCTTTCCCCCCCCCCCCCCCGACCTTTAGTTTCTAACAATGTTTAAAGATATTTTAGAGAAGTTTTAGAACTCAAACCCCCAATAACTTAATAGAGGATGATAAGGTTAACACAGTAATACTAATGTGAAATTTTTAAATGTTTGTGGACATCTTGGAAATCGTATAAAGTATTTGCATACCGACATAGTCTCATAGATGTCAGATAAAGAAAAAAATGACAGGACGCTTTCGAACGTTAAAACCAGGGAAAGCTTAGATTTTCTACTGATTTATGAATTTGAAGTCACATTTACAAACTAATGAATAATATTTCTCAATGATTACGGGTTGTTTCTTTAAAATACGATGGGCACTATTTTCGAAACCGAATTAACTTGAAAGTAACTGCTTCATTATTTCGTTTTATTTCAGTTAAACGATTCGAAAGATTCGGTTCAGAAATATAAAGCCAAGGTAAAGTAATACCGATTAATGCTCACGGTAAATAAATGGTTATAGTTATAGTCTTAATCAAGCAGACCCGGCTTCAACTTTAGACTGTAGTTCTCATCTTTAGGACTTATAGTTGATCTCTACTCGTTAGAGGTGACGACTGAACACTACAATAAATTCATAGACACTTGTAAAGAAACTGGTATAGAAAGCTCATAACATAAATTCTCCCCCACATGATTTTTTTCGTTCAATAGATGACACCAATCTTCTGAATTAGTTAGAGGCTAACAGGAGCTTTCATCAATATCAAAACAATTTTACTATTGAGTGTTTTATTAAGCGTCTACTATAATGAATAACTCATTGTTTCCCAAACTTTTAGATTTTCTTTTTGTTAACATGGAGAATATTTCGAAACTACATATACATTGAATACAATGGGTAACAACTTACAGTAACGAAAGCACACGTAAACTATAGTTTATGGAACACATAACACCGACCTAAAAACAAGGAACAGAATGGAAGTTATTTATTTGTTTATTTGGAAACTGAAAATATGAAAAAAAAAAAAAAAAAGAATGGAGAAAAGCATTTTATGTGTATTTATTATCTCCTCTTGTTTATATTTTTCAATTTTATATGACGTATACAACAAAAAGTTTTTTCTGGGGCTGGGCGTGCGCGCGTATATGTATATACGCATATATATACAGTAGTGTTTGTGGGAGGGTGTTGTTGCCCGGCCACATTGTATATATACAGTAGGCGTGAATGTGTAAAAAGTCCATATTGGATGCCGTTGATGCTGTTCTGGAAAGTTATGACCAAACTCTCAGTAACATTATTTTCATTATTTATACATCTTTTTTTTTTCGCACGAGAGAGAAAGAGTCAGAAACAGAGAGGATGGGAGTTTGCAAGCGAGGAGAACGGTCCATGTTATATGAACGTAGACACTGAACATGGAACGGTAGAAGTTAGAACGGCGCAAGAGCGGGACGGACATAGCGTAGCAGTAGAGAATCATAGACCTGGAGGAACATTATTTGGAGGAGGGGGAGGTTGAAGTTAGAGCTAGGTATCATGGGGAGGTATGTGTTTCTCTCCCCCATCCTCTACTCTACTTTTGTGTAGGTGTGTGAGTGTGTGTGTGTACTGTATTTCTGCAAGGGGAGAAACAAAACTAGCAAAAACTGATCTTAAATCACCATAAACATTTTCTCGTTTCGAGTTGTGTTGTAAATAACATAGTCTTGTGGACGCTGCACACACACACACACACACACACACAGAGAGAGAGAGAGAGAGAGCACGCCTAGTTGTTGGACTCTCTCAGTTGGTAGCAAATTAGCTAGAGATCCGCAGAAAAAAGGGATTAATTTCCTGAACATGCGAATGTATGGTACGGAAATGTGCAAACTGTGTATGTGTGTGTTGGTGAAAATGAGAGAATGTGAGGGGAGAGAGAAGGAAGGAAGCAGAAACAAGGATTTTGGGAAACGCAATGTTTAATCAAATACGCAGAAGTGCATATTGGGAATGAAAAACATATTTCCTTATTGTAATAAGAATAAATTATGCATTACCACACATTTTTTATTATACCCAAATGAAATACTTATTAAAATGTACATCACAATAAATGGAAAACTCTAGAGCAAATATTATAAACAATCACTTTATAGTATAAAATGAAACTTAAACACGTTTCCATGGTACACAGTAAAAAACGGTTTCTTAAAGTTGGGGAAAAAAAATCTTAGAAATGAGATAGTAACATTCTCATTTAATTGAAAATGAGAACATACCGGTTTAAAAACGAGACCACTGATCGGTATGCTCTCATTTTGAATTAAATGAGAATACTTATATCGATCTCATTTCTAAAAATTGTTTCTCGCTACACATATAAGAACATTTTTTCTCAATTTTAAGAAACCAGTGTTTACTGTGTACAGGGACATTAAAGCACAAGGAAAAATTATATTACCATATAAAAGTCTTGAATAGAATACATTGTGTTTGTTTTTTCAATGGTAGAGTTCATACAATGCTACATTTAAACATCCAATAGCGCTGGTATAACATCTATATACAGACCTTGGTGCCTGATCGGAAGTATACTCTTCAGCTAATTAGAAGAACTCAAGTTGAAACTTCGCCACACGCCTTAATATGACGAAAGTCGAAGTAAATTCATAAGTCTTTTGTGATTTTTTTTTTGTAAAATTCGACAGAGAATATGAGGGAAAGAAAGAAAGAAAGAGAGAGAGAGAGAGAGAGAACCAAGGATTTTGGGAAACGCAATGTTTAATCAAATATTTAGAAGGGCGTATGGGAACGAAAAAGAAATTTCCTTGTTGTGATAAGATTAAATTATGCAATACCGCTAGGGATGGAATCGAGACGACTCGGTCTCGGTACCGTGCCTAAATACCGCATACCTTTGAGATTTTGTTCACTCAGATTTATAGAAAAAATCTCATAAAATTCCTCGTAAGTTCAGAATTGCACAATTTGACGTGGCAAGCAACTTATGGAATATTTTTGTTTATCAAATTATATCAAACAATATTTGTTTTTGTTTTCATATTGTGTGACTTGTCAGACTGAGAAAATTGCCAGGTAAACACTTAGAAATTGGTTTCGGGAGGGGCCCATGGGCTTTCGGGGATCCAATGCATGTCTTGGTATGAAATGTATATGATTACGTCAAAATTATACTAATTCTTCGCAAATACGTCACTGATATTGGCCATTTTATATGAATCTGAGTGTACTGCCGATATGAATTTTACACCAATTGCAGTATAACAACACGTTTTTCTTCTTTTGAGTATGTCAAAAGCAATACCATAACGTATAGCTACCGTATATATCTATTCTTACATTAGCCCGTCTTTAAAAGGATTAGACGTGATAAACTCAATGTAAGTGAGATATCGAAAAATAATCCATAACATAGATTAAATCGAGATTTTAAAATTCTAAATTTCCCGCTTTACCGAGGAGGATATTGGTAGTTCGTATCGTGGCCGCGAAGAGCGGTAAGATTCTTTATAACCCAATGTCCGCTAGGTGGCAGAGCTGTTGCTCCACAAAATATTGACGATATTACATAACTCCAATAATTAGTTCAGTTTTTCTCCTTGTTTTCTGCAAAATAAATTATTATTTGTCATTAATCCCTGTGCAAACTTTATCTTTGACTCCGCAAACTTCATATAATTATAAATGTACGTTACTCAAATATTTAATTGCGAGAAGGTAACGTATATCACAGTAAAATAGTGTATATCAGCTGGCATAAAAATATCATATTTTGTGTTTACGTGGTAGCCAAGAGCGACATTATTTTTAGTACTTAGATTATAATTTTTTGTAGTGAACGCGTGTGAGTTGCATCTTCTCTTTCCGAGTCGCCTATGATATATCCAGAACTAAAACGTTTTGATGTAATTGTTATGGGTACACGTTTCGTATAGAAAGTGTAAAAAGACACCTAAGCATTGTAAAACGATCGAAACCTAGATATTTCTTAGAGTTTTGTATTATTAAAAAAACATCTGAGAGCTTCTGTTTATCTGAGCGGTTAACAGCTTCCTATGCAGTCGGTTTGAGTTTCGATCCCCGATGAGACTCTCAACTTTAGTGTCGATCATCAACATAGGGAGTTACTTAAATTTAGAAGTAAAGGACTCTGACCCTGAAAGTAAAATATATATTAGGAGTATTCGCAAGTTCAGAACATTCCGAAATTCAACTCTGAATTTCGGAATGAAATTCGGGAATGTCGGAATTCCAGAAAGTCAAAATCCAAAAATTAGAGATTACTCAGAAATTCAGTATCTCGGAATTCAGGAATGTGGAATCCAAAAGGTCCTTATGTCTTGAAAATTGACTTCGGACATATTCGAACACTCCTAATACAAGGCTACGGAGACTCATTGCCCTGACTACATCTTTTCTCCTGCTGGCAGGTGAAGGACGTAGATGAGCTGGGATCTTTGGCCCTGAGCCAAGGACCAATAAACATAAAATCAAACAAAACCGTGATTTGGCAAAATATAAAATTTTAGCTATATTTTCTTATACAAAAACGAAATTTACTATCAACATGTTTCCACTTTTAGCAGTTTTTAATGCCAAAATCTGTCATAAATTGGTTAAATTAACCGAGATTTAAATATCTCAGAAACATAGTGTAAAAACGTCCAAACTGTTAATTAAAAAAAGGTCAAACAAAATACTAAATTGGCACAGAAATGATGCATGTATCATTGCAAACCAAAATCTAGAAAAGTAAAGGGGACTAGATGACATGTTTGTTTTTTTAAAATACGTTTATATCAGATTATACTCCCTAAGATGATTTTAGTAACTTGCTATGGATAAACCGGCATACATTTTGTTTCATTAGCTGTTGTTGAGGTGTAAATAAAATTTGACACGTAGAAGAGGGACACGTAGAGAAAGAGAGAGAAAGAGAAAGAGAGAGATGCATAAAAGCGGAGTAAATATTGAATTCTGAATAAAATCAATTTATTTATTTCTCTCTCTCTTTCTCTCTCCTTCTCTCTCTCTCTCTCTCTCTCTCACACACACACACACATATAAAGAAACTGTAAAATATATGTTCTTAACACCCTCTCCTTCCCTTACTTTATCGGATTCAAATTGGCATCATTACACGAAACCATAGACGATTCTTGCTGTATCCTCAGCATTATCTTATACAATAAAATTAAAACAGGATTCTTGCGGTATCCTGTCTGTTGTTCTGTTTGTGTTATGTTCAGTAAATGAATCCACGCAGTCGTACCAATCTCTCCACCACACTATCTTACCTTTATTATAGTAGGATTACATTATATCGCCACTATCAGCGAGTATAGCCTGTATCATTATGCAATGTGCATGATAGCTGTGTTGTTCAGGTTACATACGCAAAAGGGGGTTTCGTTTTCCTTTCTCCTGTGTAATAGAAACTTTGTTTCACATGATACAAGAAGTAATACTGCAATCATAACTGAGTTTTAGAGACCTAGGCCCGTTTATTTAGAATGGCATGATCCCGCACGGTACTTTTCTACTATTTCTGTTCACAGGGTGTTTTAAAAGGTGAGGGTCAAAAATTAAAGAGTCGATTCATCAGACCGAGAAAGGAGAAGACTTTATGAGAAGAAAGGTATAAAAAACACATGTCACAGTTGGGATCTAGAGGCACTTAATTGTTAATGGCATCGTGACAAATGAAGCCATATCTGGACAAAGTAATAACGTACCATGCGTCGGCTTAGAAAATCAGAATCAAGCTTATACTCAAGATTTATATTTTAGGGGGAAATTTATGATGAAAAGAATGCATTTATGTCCTTTTCTATTGCATGGTGTTAATTACAGTAAAACCACGCAAATCGGAACTAGTTTAAAGCGAGGACTGTTCGGATTATCCGGATGCGATACTAAAACATGTATTAAAATTTACAGTAGGTGTTGTTCATGAACGGCTCAGTGATAATAACTGGAAATGAAGAATACTAAAACATAGACCCCCTACCAGTGATCCTGCCAGAGTCCCTAATGGGGGTGTTCTCATGAAATCTTGAGCATCGATAGAAACTCTGCAAAACTCCATTTACACACACTCAAACTGAAAATCCTGGCGTAATCCATCAAATATACACAACATTCTGTATATTCCATACTTTTAAACGCAATAAAGGAAGGAATCGAGGGTAATAAATTTGACGGTGAATTTTGGACCATAGTGCAATTCGAGATAATAGATGGCAGCACAACACAAATTAAGATTTTACACTGATAATTCTTTGACATTGTTTGGCTTATCAGAATCTTGTTTCACTCCCTCAGTCATAAACTTTGCTAAACTATACAGTCATTTGATTGTGATTAGCTAAGCCGGTACGCCATGTCGAGAACCTCCTGACAAATGGCGACACATTTTGGGTAAAAAAAAAAAGTATCTCTAGTCTTGAATGTACGCATGTTTTTACTTTACTTGAAATAAGCAATAGTCCGGTAATAATTTGAATAATTAAGCATGAGACCCAAAATTTCATCAATAGGAAATATTCAGCGGGCAGGGGATCGATTGGGACATTGTTAATAATATTAAAAATAGGATATTGTTTTTGTATAGGCATTGACAAAAGGTATTGTGGATCGTAAAGGATCTTGTTTCAAATGATTTTAGTCATATTTCATTCCGGGGAATTTACCTCTCAATTTGTTATCATTTTTATATCTTTCAAAGGCAATTTTCTGAAGAAGAAAATAGAAAGACGCAACCTAAGTGCCCATTTGCTTGTTATCGTTTTGCTAAGAAATAATTGGTGCAATCACCATCACAAATTACTACGTAGCACCTAAAATATCAATTGAAACGATTTTGTCACTAGAGCAACGTGAGACGTGAGGTATACAAAATTTGTTTTTTTTTTCGAAAAAGTAAGTTAAAAAGAGTGTATTGTAAAGTTCTTGTAATTTGGCGGACTTCGAAAGTGGCAGTAACGGGTCAGTGCCCCAGCTGTTCTATCCTGAACACGCACACCCAGTCGCCCCCTCCCCATACACGTTATACAATATACCTTTGCCGCCAGAAGACCCCTTTTCTTGCTGTCCTGTTCCTTTTTTTTTTTTTTTCCAAAGAATGAGCAAAGGGTGTTTTTAAGTCAGTTAAAAAAGAATTCTAACGGCACTTGCCACCCACAAAAAGAATATCTATTTCAACTCTTCAGGGTATCATTTTCAGTGCCCGAAAAAGAATAAAGGGAACAAAAGTATAGCGGTAGGTTTAGGTATGCGACATTTTGAGGTCATTTTTTTTCTTTTCACAGTGAGTAAGGGTTATTGGCATATTGTTCAAAAGACACCCAGTTCTGGAACTACACTTTGGAGCAAAAAATATATTGCTCCTTTTTTTTATTCTTTTGTGCTAAAAAATGCAAAGGGGTTGCTTTTTTTTATTTATTTATTACCTAGCGCCTTAGTCTTTTTATGAAACGGGTGTTGACTTTAGCGTTCGTAAATACAGAGGGGAGATTTTTGCTGTAACCTGACCTGTCTTATGTAATGGTCGTCACAGCACCTTCAAGAAAGAAGAAGAAGAAGAAGAAGAAAATGAGGTGGTTGCGTTTTAAAAGAAAGGTAACTGGTACCTACCTTCAGTTTTGTCTTATCTCAACCATTATCTCGAGTTTCAACTGTCTAGAGTGAGTTATAACTTTATCCATAGCAATGTTGGTGGCGGGATGTACTAGAATGGTCTTTGAGAACCGATAGGAACAGTAAATAGCGGTTCATTTTCCGCGTTCCTTTTTTCTCTTGGGTTCTGACTAGTTCGACTAAAATCCCCGTTGATGGTAGCGAATCGTATGAATTATCAGCGAACTCTGCAAAATCTTTCACTCACAAAATGGCACCAACTTGCACAAGAAGAAGTATGATTGAGCAACTCAAAGTGGAATCTTCAGGAAGGTTACTACTGCTATGAGGTTACTACTCTTTATTTAGATTTTCCAGCATGATGACCGACAACAAAAAACAGATATTTATTAGAAGTTAGCACGGATACAGCAAGCGCCATTTTACACCGTTCTTGTAACAATGTGATATAATAATAATAATAACAAATAATTATACATTAAGAATAAATTCCGTTTTATTTTTCATTCCACATAAGTTCATAATTACCTTTTTTAAAATATCAATTGATTTATGCTGTAAATTGACCATAGTAGTTGTTAATGAAATAATATTGTTGTTCAGCGCCATCTTTCGTTGTCAATCTCCACTGTCTTCTTTTCTGCAAATAATTAATTAGTATTCGAATTTCTTTCACGTCTTATTTACACATAACAAAAGAGGTACTTTGATTCAAGCCCCTAGCACTATATAGTGGAGAAGGCCAAACGCATTTACCAGATTGAATGGCGTTGGATCTGCCATTTTTATAACATGAGACTGCAAGAGACTGCAAATATAGCACTGGTCAAGAAATATAATGAAGAACACATACATGAATTACAGTACAAGTACAGAACAAATGAAACAAAATCCCAAAGTTGACAAACCATAACGACGAATTAGTCTTTTAATCAATTTCTGTCTTTTGTTAGAAGGAGAGAGTAGATTAAAATGTCTCGTTTCGTACAAGGGTACACATAAATTTAAGTTTCTTACAAAATACTCACTATTAATAATAATAACCAAGTCTTCTGTAGTCCCCACCAGGCACACATAAAAAAATTGTGCTACGTAGGTTACGCACTGACTTCTGATAGACCTAAATTTCTAAAATTTAAATTTATTTCAAGTTTATTTCCAATTATATTTATTATTCACTGGTAGAATGTATAAATACAGCGAAACGTGAACTTCTGAGAGTTATTTAAAATTTTATTTTCGAACTCTAAAAATTGAGGTTCAGCAAACCTCAGTGTGTAATAGTTTAGGCCTACGTAGAATATACCGATATCAATACTACTTTATTTGTATTTCAATACAATAGCAAATTGTTTATAACTTTTTTTCTTGGTGAATTACTGTATCCTGCATGTT